>JBBPQE010000467.1:0-18898 GCA_038092335.1 Boletus vinaceobasis
TCCTTATTCTCCTTATTCTAAGTTACACTACAGACGAAGTTCTCGACCTAAATAAGTTGAATAAGCATGAATAAGCAGTACAATAAGTGTAATAAGCAACACTCTAATTTGCTGATGGAACTCGACGAGCAAATCACCCTCCGCCGCGATGAATTACGGCTCTACCCTCAAGGGCATCCCAATCGAACCGAATCGCTACAAGACCTTGATAATTCACTCTACGACCGGTTTAACATGGAAAGAGGAGAGATGACGGATCTCGAGGAGGCGGTTGTCCTCGAACGGAGTGTATTGGGACTTCGCCCTCAGAGGCATCCTGATGGACCCCTTTCACTGAGCAACGTTGCGACTTCCCTCTATGCCCGTTTTGAGCAGCTCGGAGGGTTATCCGACCTCGAGGAAGCGCTTGCTCTGGAACGCCGCGTACTGGTACTTCGCCCCCAGGGGCATCCTGATCGGGCCATTGTACTAGGCAACATCGCAACCTTCCTCTATACCCGTTTCAACCGACTCGGAATGCTGTCTGACCTTAAGGAGGCACTTGCCCTCCATCGCAGTACATTGGAACTTCGCCCCGAGGGGCATCCTTATCGAGAACATTGCGAGTTCCCTCTATGCCCGTTTCACCCAGCTCGGAAGGCTGTCTGACCTCGAGGAGGCACTTACTCTCGGACGCAATGCATTGGAACTTCACCCTCATGGGCATCCTGATCGAGCCTCTTCACTGTGCGGCATCGCGACTTCCTTCTATCCCCGTTTCAAACAGTTCGGAAGACTTTCTGACCTCGAGGAGGCACTTGGTCTCGAACGCAGTGCATTGGAACTTCGCTCGCAAGAACATCCTGATCGGGCTTTGTCCTTGGCTAGTCTTGCTCGTTATCTCCATACTCGATTCAAACACTCAGCTACGTACGACATCAGTGACCTCCACGATGTATCCGATCTATGTTCCCAACTCTCCAACGCCTCTCAAACAGTGTCTTCCGCTGATCTCGAGTGTGCCAAACGATGGAACCAGGCAGCTGAAGAGTGCAACCGCAGTACCATAACGGTGGCTTACCAAACATTTTTGCGTCTGTGTCCACCATCTTGCCACTCTACCGTCCCTACCTGAGAATCTTGCACCACTCAAACAGCTCATGGCACCCCTTGCAGTCGATGCGTTTTCCGCTTGTCTTCGCTATAACAACCCCACCAATGCAATCGAGCTCCTTGAGCAAGGCCGTGGTGTCTTCTGGAAGCAGTTAACCCACCTTCGCTCTCTTGACAATGTGGCAACATCTGTGACACAGGCAAGAATTTGGCGGACAAGTTCACCCAGGTGGCCTCCTTCCTTCGCAGTGTGCCCGATGCCCTCCCCAATGCCGACCCTCAGCACGATCGGGCTTGGCAGCTCAGCATGCAATTGCAGCACATCATCGCCGGCATTCGCAACTTGCCTGGCCTCTCTCGTTTCCTCCAACCTCCACTCTTTTCGGACCTCCAGGTCGCAGCTGCCGATGGACCAGTCATTGTTGTGAATGCCAGCCAATACAGCTGCGATGCACTGGTACTTCTATCCGACCGAGATCCCGTACATGTTGCCTTCCCCACCACTAAAGCCGACGTCTCTGAACTATTATTGGAACTTTTTTCTCTGTTCCACCATGCCAAGTTGAAGAATGTGACGAAGCAAATTTACGTATTTCTACGAAAGCTTTGGGATGTAGTCTTGTTCCCAATCGTGCAAATCCTCGAGGTTTCCTGTCCCCGTCGGTCACGCATCTGGTGGTGCCCGACCGGCGAGTTTTCTCTTCACCCACCTTGACAGCCCTCATTCGCGCTCGACAGAACAGGCCGTTAGATCCATCCACTGAACAGCACCGTTTTTTGATTGTAGGGCAGGCGCAGGCTCCGTGACAAGATCCACTCGCTTCAGTGAACACCGAGCTGTCTAGCATTTCACAACGTATCGGGTCTGTCGCAACACTTACTTGCATCCAAGACCAAGACGCCAACATTACCAAGGTTGGTGACGAATTGAACAAGAACGATTTTGTTCACCTTGCCTGCCATGGGATCATGCGATACGACTTGCAGAATGCCAAGTTTGCGTATCTGTCCGCTTGCCATACGACCGTCGGCGACGTGGAGAGTCCAGGCGAGGTCACCCATCTTGCTGCGGCAATGCTATTCGCCGGGTTCCGTTCGGTCATTGGGACGATGCGTACACCAACGGGATCGCATCAAAGTTTTACGACAATATGGTAGACGAGTCTGGTCGTCTTGATTATACACGGGCAGCTCTGGCGTTGCATGCGACAATGAGCAGTGTTCGTCCAGGTGACCTACCCCTTGATCAGCGGATCCTCTACGTACAGATTGGTGCTTAGTGGATCTAGTTTCTGGTGCGTAGTACATACGTGTTTTCCGCACGTACTGTAACTTACCCAAATCCAAGCATCCTCAGTTGTCGTTAGCGTAGCGGTCTGTATTCTCGGGGGACTCGATGCAACTTACAATTGTCTTTTTGTGATTTTTTTTGTAAAGGAGCCATGTATTTGCTATGTAGAAGACTTTTGCGAGGCGACGGCCCTACCATAAGTAGTCGTACATACTAGTTGCTGCAGACAAAACCCTCCCCCACTATCGTGGGAGTCGGGGATAAACACTCAGGGCGCACCCGCGAGAAACACTACCGTGTCGCGTACGATGGGCCGACTAGTCCCTCACTGTGATGCAGCGTTGTATGAAAACTGCGATCAGCGCGGTCACAAATCACTGAAGAGTTTGGTGCGGCGGGGTCCGGCGTACAAAAAAAGGCGAGTGGGAATAAATGTGCAGATAAGTTCATAGCAACGAGCCGCCCACTCACATCCCTGCTACTTGGTAGTGACCCTGCCAAACAGGATGACTTGTCGATGTCACTCGATGGCTGCTATCTCATCCAGCGTGTGGAGCTGTCTCGACCAGTGTAAATTCGACCTCCTGGTCCCTCCATCTGGCATCCGGTATCTATACTAAGTACCCTACTACCCTCAGGTTCCTGCATACTCACATTGTGTCAATAGCTGCATTCGTGATGCCACGCCCTCGCTGTTATCCCAGGTGGCATACCAACCGATGATGAGCAGTGCTGCAAACCCAGTACTGAGCCTTCTCCCTTCACCACCATGGAATCCATCGCCTTCGTCAAGCTCTTGTCATCCCACATCTGCACGTTTGACGATGGCTCGACCGGATTCCGCGTCTTCGCTGAATATGACCTCAACGCCATGACGCCAACTGGATACACCATCCATCTCGAGGATGGCAGTGGCGAGTGGCTCCGACTCGCCTACCTGCAAGGCGGCACCAGGTGCCAATGTCTTTGCCATCTTATCCTCGTGGTCTTGTTGTCTGTCCGTTTTTTTTTTCCCCCTTTCAGCTCTGCACCGCTTTTTCGCTGTTCCCTTCAATCTGTCTCGTCACGGTTGTGTCGGTACTACTACACAACACCCCGTCGCTCGTCACTTGATTCGTGGGAACCAAATCGGTCTTACTTATCGCTCAGGAACGCTTCGTGGGAACCCGTATGAGGAATCTACCCAGGGACTAGTACAGATAATCGCCGGGCCGTGACACCGGGATTACCTCTATCTTGATTATCCTGTTTCATGTATGTGGCACATCATTTTTGTTGTCCCCAGACGCGGGTTGGCGCATCAGCATCTATTTGGTAGAGAATGGAGAAAGCGAGGCTGGGGAGATCTTTCACGCGATGGCGCAAGGGCTCAGCGCTTGAGGATGAGTCGCCGTTCAACGATCTCCACGCAAGTAGAGATGGGGAAGTGCACATTCGTAAGTCATTGAAGATCTGACAGTGACGATCAACTCTAGACTAAAGTGGGTTCAAACTCAAATGGCAGTGTGCTGTTACCCGCGCCAGGGGAGAATGTGCCAGGTCAATTGGATGGAAGCCGGTGAATGGTACGCAATCCGACTTTCGCAACAAGGTAGCGGCGTTGAAGGGCACAAAGGAAGTAGATGACGTGCACGATTGTCTTGGTAATGCTAACCGAGTCCATCATGACAAGGCGGCCATGCACTCGGTGGTATCAATCAAATCATTCATTTCTATTCTCATCCGATGCTTGTTTTTACTCCCGGTATAAGATCGTCTGCCCTAATTTTACTTCTTATTCTTCTCTACCCATGTACTAGGACTCCACTGGTAATTGCCCCCTGCCAACCGAGTGCGCTTCCCACTCTCTTCAATTCCACGCTCTTTTTCGCGTCAACACGATCAGTCATTCGTTCCAACAAGCCGACACGCATTCTGGTTCAAATGCTATGGCGCCGCGTACCCCTCCCCCTCCGCCGCCTCCCGGGAGACCCATCATGGTTGGCTTAATCGCCGGTTCTGTCTGTTCTGTTGTATTACTAGGCCTACTGTGTCTCTTCTGCTTCCGTCGATCCAAAGCGAACAGGAAACGGATCGCAGAGCGGAGTGCTGCATCCTTCCGAGTCAAGGGTGTCGTACGACCAATGATGGCAGAAATTTCCAGCCCTTTATCAACAAAGTAATTTTCGATCGTTCCACTTCCTCCATGCTCTAATTTACTTCTCAAGGATACCCCCTGGGCCCTTGGACCATTACGGGCGTACGGCGTCGATCGTCGTGCCCGAAAAATCCACTTACAAGTCGTTTTCTCATGGCTTGTCCGACCAAGCAGTCGCGTTGACTCAGCTCGAGCATTCCCCTGCTTCCTCCGCAGCACTATCCATCCACCGTCCACTGTCGAACACCTCCTGCGGCGCGCCTCCATCCCCCATCCGACACAGCAGCTCGTCTTCTGGATTCACCGCTTACGACCAATATTCCCTCCCTCCTAGATTAAATTTTCGCCCACCCTCCACCACCTCCACGTTTCTCTCACAGGCGAGGCCTGTACGTCAACTTTTCGAGCCCTCCCTCCCCGATGAGCTACCTCTCGTCCGATCCGGCGAGCTCCTCAGAGTGCTCCGATCTTTCGATGATGGTTGGTGCCTCGTCGCTCGAGACACGTCACGCTCCTCCCGCCGTTCTTCCCGTCTTTCCGCTTTACTGCAAAGCAACTTGAATGGTGATAACGTCGAGATTGGGTTCGTGCCTACATGGGTATTCGTCGCTGGCACACGTCCTTTCCGCGTCGAGAGCATCAACGTACTCCGAGACATGTGTCGAAATCCCGCCTACACTAGAAATACCACCATTTCCGAGTCCGATTTCGCGTGACGTGTGTTTTAACAGTGTGTCTTTTTTTCCTACTTGTTGGTTGCGTCTTGTACTACTGGCTCAATATTTTTTTAAATCTCGGGATGTGGATGTGCTCCACTCAGTCTACTTGTTACTTTCCAGGTCTTAGGGTTTTTTCTGTTTTTTTTTTTTGTCCTGAAAAAGGACTTGCGCGTGCGCGAATGGGCACAACCGATCTCAGGAGATCACAATTTGTATACCCGTGCCGTCTTGCTGAATATATTGCAGTGCTGTCCCCCTAGTCTGGTGACCAGACCGTGCTATGAGTCTATCGACGGCTTGCCTCATAGTATGGCCCGGTCACCAGACTACCGTCCGCTATGGTTCCGCATAGTGCATACGTGGCCCAGAGACAATACACCCGAGACCATGGCAACGAACTGGACTAGAAGTCTACTTTAAGACGAGGTAGTATGTGTCATGGCGCCGTAGGCGCCTCCAGATCTGGTGACTTCCCCCATTTTGATTGTTGGACTTGGATCTGATACTAAACCAGATTCTTCCGACTTCTAGGAACCCGAATAACGTAATAAATACGGAGATCCACGGCAACGGCGTCCCCACTGGTGCTAGCACTGGCCAAGAGGAAACAAGAACGCCCTCACCAAAGAAGCTGACCGGTCTAGATCACGCCAGGATGTATAGTCCCCTTGTCCCACGTTTAGGTGCGTTTAGGAACCCCCGTCTGAAGAACCCGGTGAACTACTTCGTCCCGCGCAGGTGCATTTTAGTTCCACGTTTTTGCTCAACTTCGTTTCTCTAATGCGAACCCGCTCCTCTCGAGTAGGGGATATCTGGTCTGTCCGGTGGCACGCAGACATATCAAGGTCCCTGTAAGCAGGGGCGGATGGACCGTACCAGCACGAAGAGATCGTAAGTGGCGTAACTTTGCGACCTGCTTGCCTGCACGGTGGCATCCCACATGAGCTGAACTCTAGAGGTCAAAACACTGGCAGCCGAGTCGAACGACTTGAAACAGGTCTAGATCGCTCAAACAGTTACCCAAATCCCACTGGGCAGCCTGGATGCCGTTTCCAGGCTCCGGTTCTGCCTCAGTCCCGTCCAGACGCGCGTGTCGAAGATGCCCATCGACGAGAGTTAGAGGGGTGCGACACTGATGTTTTGGATGAGATAGGGCGTAGTCGAGTCGACAGCATCCAGATCGCTCTAAAGCGCTTCGGATTCTATTCCCAACATTTAGACAGGTTTCAGTCCGAGTCTCGGAGGGAGCGGTAATTGTGCCGTGTCCCTGATTACCGTCGAGTGAAGTCAGTACCAACGGAACAGTCTTCTCTGCGACATTCTTGATGCCATTTGCGCCAAACCGGTTTTTTGTACCGCCTTTCAAGTTAGCTACCTTGTTTATTTGCCGGAGCGACCATACGGCAGTGATCGCTTCCGGCTTTCTACCTGGATTGCGAGAAAAAGTGATAATATCGACACTTGGCCCGCGCCCGCATAGGTATTCGTCAAGCCACTCAAAGGTATCGCGGGCTGCGTAGCACTGAGTCGGAGTCCAACCTAACGAACTAAGCCGAACATACGCCGGACGATATGGCTCACAAGGCAGTTCGGGTGGCGTTCATAAATGCACCTAAACGTGGAACAAGGAAGGTATCCGTCGAGCCCCAGCACGACACCCACACCAGCCAGAGTTTCCTGCACGACGGCATTGCACACAACCTAATGTCTCCAAGTCAAACAATTCGGCTGAGCAACTTGAGACAGTGCACAGGTCGCTCTGAAGCACCCTGCACTCTGTTTCCAACATTTAGACAGGCTTCGCCGGCACTTCCGGACACGCAGAAGTAGGAGAATTGACGAGAGTTGGCAGCAGAGGGGGAGGTGCAATACTCGGTGCGTCGTGTTCGGATTCCTTGATGACTCCATGCGTCGCCGTCTCAGTGTTTCGTGACCCCGCTGAGCCATTTACGCTGGCGTCCTGTGCCTTCGCTTATTTGTAGAGGCGACCATTTTGGAATGATTTTCTCGCGGATAATGGTCGAGGAGAATTTATTAGAGACTTGAAGTGGTAGGAAGAAGACTGTTACTACAATTCCACCCAAAACCCTCGGTCGGAGAAAGAGTGAAGTCATCTCAGGTTCCGAACGCGTGATACAGGTCTTCTTTGTGGGTAAGTACTCGAATCAGACCGAAGGTACAGTAACAAACACTGAACTCCAGACAGTGTCGGTTCCGTGGGTGAGTTTCGCAATGGGCATCGTATCTTAAGAGCAACCAACCATTAAAATTCGTAGGAATCAAGCCTTCTGACACAGCGTCCGGGTCAGGCTCGATATTATTCCACATCGAGGCTTTCCGTCGCCATGGTTCGGAGGTCGAAACCAGTCCGACGTCCCTCAGGATGTGGTCTATCAGGATCGGACAGGGAAGGTGGCCTGCCAGGACCTGGGTCCCTCTCCATCCAAAGAAAACCGACGGGCCATGTGGGCAAGTAATACATCTCCTGTCGACCGTTTATCGGTCCTGACATAAAAACACGAGGTCCACATGACGCGCGACAGACGCACCTTGGGATCACACCCAGGATTACACTTCGCCCACACATTCCAGTCGAGCCATCCCATCAGTCGGTTCAGGTCCTCTGCCCAAGTAGTCCAAAGGTCACTTATTTCGGTAATCTCCAGGGATTCCTTTGTGTTTAACAACGGATCGATGCCCGCGGTCCACATCTTCGCCACCACCCTGCAAATCTCTTGGTTGGTCCCTCGTACAGTTTGAAGGAACAATTTCTTTGCATCGGTCCTGGAGCACGTATGTGTCGTGGCACACAGCTCGTAGACCATTATCCGCAAGAAAATCATTGCCATATGGTCACTCCAAATAAGCGAGATGGCGCAGACTCCAGTTGGCACCAAATGGCAAACAGAATTCCGCTCGACGGCGACGCACCTCATTCATCATATGCGGCGTTGCCGCGCAGATTAAGGAAACGGAATTCGAAACATGTCACTCGTAAACATGTTGTTTTTTTTCGCGTCTGATATGATCAGCCCGCCGCGTGCTTACCTGAACTTTATGGAGACATATACTAGGACGTGGCAGCTTTCGCCGCACGACTCGTATGCATTATGAACAAGTCCCCCGTAACAATCTGTTTTCTATCCCCTACGACAGGCCCTCCTCGACCTTTATCCGCGAGAAAGTCATTGCCATATGGTCACTCCTCCAAATAAGCGAGGTGGCGCAGACAGTTGGCACCAAATGGCAAACAGAATTCCGCTCGACCGCGACGCACCTCATACAATCCAAATGACCCAAAGTGATCTGGATCTCAAGCAGCCAGGCCCTCTCAACCTCCAAAGCTCATGCATCACATGCGATGTTGCCGCGCAGATGAAGGAAACGGAATTCTGAAACAAGTCACTTGTAAATGTGTTGTTTTGAAGAGCATAGTCAAGTTCTCTCAAGTTCCAACTGCGTGATATATTCTGTGTAGGTACTTGAATCAGACTGAAGGCAAAAAATAAGCTAGTCATGTACACGAACTCCGGACATCGATTCCGTGGGTGACGTTTCGCATCAACAAACTATTACGATTCGTAGGGATCAAACCGTCTGACACACTTGGGTTGCGGCCGGATCCAGTCGTCCGGGTCGGGCCTGATAGTATTCCACATCTCCTCTGCGAGACTCTCCGTCGCCATGATTCGGAGGTCGAAACTAGTCGGTCGCTCAGGATCTGGTCTATCAGGACCTGAGGGGGGAGGCGGCAGGCGACTGGGGCCCCATGGAAAACCGACGGGCCACGTAGGCAAGTAACACATCTCCTGTTGACCGTTTATCAGTCATGACATAAAACACGAGGTTCACATGACGCGCAACAGACGCACCTCGGGGCCACACACGGGATTGCACTTCACCCACACGCTCCAGTCGAGCCACGCCATTAGGCGGCTCAGGTCCTCTGCCCAAGTAGTCCGAAGGTCACTTATGTCGGTAATCTCCAGGGATTCCTTTGCGTTTAACAACGGATCGATGCCCGCGTAGACACCCGCGGCCCACATCTTCGTCACCACCCTGCATATCTCTCGGCTGGTCCCTCGTATAGCTTGAAGGAGCAATTTCTCGGAATCCGTCATGGAGTTCAACTCGGACTCCATGGAGTACGTATGTGTCGCGGCACACAGCTTGTATATGGGAATTGTCCAGTCCAGATCACCCTTGTCTGATCGGTCGGTCGGTGTAGCCGAGAAAAGGAGGTATGGTGTCAACATGATTCTGAGCTGAGTTTGAGTTTTGTTGGCGAGATCGAGGATTTCGTCCGGGTGTACGGCCGATGAGCTCAGGAGGTAGTGTGTCAGTTCGAGCCGTTGTGCGTATCGGTCGACTATGACCTGGATCAGTGTTTTCCAGTCGATTCCGCTCGATGGACCCCCTGGTTTGGTCAAAGCTGCTTCCAGCCTTGACTTGACGGCCAATAGATCTTCGCTGGATATATTTCGCACGCGATGGTCCCACCTTTCCTGACCGGCTCGAATGGCAACCAATGAAGGCGCGAGTTGGGTGTCATAGAAGGAGATCAATCTAGGTAGATCCAATTGGACACGCGTCTCTCCGGGGAGGCGATTGTGCCATGAACCGGTGTTCATGACCTCAAACGCAACGGAAGACCCTGTCCGAAGCCGTCTCAGTGTTTCTCCAGCAACTGCAAGTGATTCAGTTGACAACGACTCACACGCCCCTGGTGAATCAATCTCTTGACGTACTAGATTCGCGAAAGAAACCACACGGACACCAGAGGTAAAGTCACAAAGCATGACCTCACTAGTGCATTTTAAGGAATGGTGAGCCGGGCGCAAAATGATTGCTCACAAATCCATTTCCATCCTGAAATGTGTTCAATACAGGAAAATATCGGAGAAAGTGAAGATTTACCTCACAAAGCCATCCACACCGAAATTCTTTCCCCATTTACAAAGGTCTTGGAACCGCAGCCATTCATCGGACACAACACCACCGCCAGGTCTACCCCACGCGATAAGGTCTTGTGTATCCATTGAGCCATATGGAAGCTTCGCAGCACTGCTGCCGTCAAAATATATGACTTTGAGGGGTCGAGTGGTCGCGAGCGTTAGCTGCCAGCACCCGTGTTGGTTATGATTGGACCTATACGAGCAGAAGTAATACGAATGTTCAGGATCTGTAGCAAGCCATTCGGGGCCCGGTGGTAACTCTTCATGATTCGTCCCATGGTAGAGAAGTGTTCCTGTCGGAATGCTTCCCGGTACGATGTTATGGCCTGGACGATAATATGTTCAAGGAAATTCCAAGCAAGTGCGCGGATCGCTTACCATTTCTCATGCGCGTATTTGGCCAATGCTGGAGTAGCGAATGCACCGTTTCAAACACGAGGTGGTCGGTGGCATTAGGGTTTGGCAGCTTGTCGAGGCTCCAGTTCCTATCATGGCTAAGAATGGCTGGGTGATGTTCAGGCTGCCAATGATAACCGGAGCCCAATGGCACCTGGACAGCGAGCGAAGGGACGAGAGCTGTTGCAACAAGACTAAAGAGAATTACTCGCAGCATCGCACTGGCAGGAGTGCCTGGGAAGTGGGAACAGTGAGGTGATACTTGAGTACCTTTATAACCTGCTGCAGCAGCGCTCAATATCGGCTATGCGCGGTGTAATATGAAACACAAGGTTTGAATCAAGCTCAAGTGTGCCAGCACTGGCAATGATCATGATTATTTGCTTACGGATATCACCCGAGTCCCGACACAGGATAAAGCGGACCTGCTCTACTTGAAGGAGTTTCGGCGAAGCTCCGAGTGGTTCATACAAACGAGCAGACCAACATCGAAATCAGAATACAAGTCACTGCATATGACCATCGCGGCTACCCTAGCCATTGGCGAACAATTGGAAGTTGTACGCACACACGCGACACGACGGCGACCAACATCACCACTACTCACTTTGCGCATTCATCAGCAACTCGTCCTGGCTCTCTTTGTCTTGTCGGACAACGAAGGAAAATGCTTTGGAGAAGGAAGGGGAAGGGACATCATCACGAGATCGCTCCGAGCAATCGGCGCGAGCTGGGAAGCCCGCAAGGAAGACCCACTTGGTACCGAAGAACACGGGGACCATTTTCTTACGCTCGTGTCCTCTCATCGACGCTACATGGGACTGCTTCCCATATTTCTAGAGCAATGGACTGTGATAATGTCGGCACTCACTCCCTCGTTCCTAAACAGGAATTCATCAAGTCACTCAAAAGCATCGTTGTCATACGGCCTTTCCACAGCGCGAGTGACAATGCAATCCGTCTCGGTCAAGGCCCAACCGAGAGATACCGCCACTGCTTGGTCCAATTTCGTGTGATGTGTATGTTTTAGCGTCTTTTTTTTCTACTCCTTATTTGTGCTCCAGTTTCATCTAGGATTGTGCGGCGATCGGCCTGCTTATTGCTTCCCAACATATGTTATTGTTTTATTTTTCGCTAATCGGCGCCACTGACATCAGGATTGCGCGACTATAACCTTCTGCTGACCACAGAACCTCTGTTTGTTGTGTCAAAAAGCTGTAGTGCAAACGTATATTGCGCCCCCGCGGTAACGACCACCGTATGCCTGCCACTTTCCTCCGACGCATCTCACCACCCGTTGCATACACGGCCGAACAGTACTCCACCTACTTTGCATTATGGCAAAGAACCGGGCTGCACATCGGCCAAAAGAAGACGTTCACCAAGCATGTTGGACGGTTCATAAACGCACCGCGACGTGAAACAAGGAACGCATTCATCGAGTTCTGGCATGATCCAGACAAGGCAACCTTCGGTAGGTAGTCCTATGTTCACTCGACATCTCCGGGATTTATATATTTGGTACGTCGTGTCCAGCGCCACGAAGATATTTCAATTCAAACAACTAGTCATGTATATGAACTCCGGACATCGATTCCGTGGGTGACGTTTCGCATCAACAAACTACTAATATTCGTAGGGATCAAACCGCCTGACACATTTGGGTTGCGGCCGGATCCACTCGTTCGGGCCGGGCCTGATAGTATCCCATGTCTCCTCTGCGAGGCTTTCCATCACCACGGGTCGGGGGTCGAAACTGGTCGGTCTCTCAGGATGTGGTCTCTCAGGATGTGACGGGGGTGGGCCCCACCGTCCCCGATGAAAAGCGACGGGCCACGTAGGCAAGTAACACATCTCCTGTCGACCATTTATCAGTCATGACATACAAACACGAGGTCCACATGATGTGCAACAGACATACCTCGGGATCACATTCAGGATTGCATCTCACCCACACATTCCAGTCGAGCCATCCCATCAGCCGGTTCAGGTCTTCTGCCCAAGTAGTCCAAAGGTCACTTATTTCGGTAATCTCCAGGGATTCCTTTGCGTTTAACAACGGATCGATGCCCGCGTAGACACCCGCGGCCCACATCTTCGTCACCACCCTGCATATCTCTCGGCTGGTCCCTCGTATAGCTTGAAGGAGCAATCTCTCGGAATCCGTCATGGAGTCCGAGTTGGACTCCATGGAGTACGTATGTGTCGTGGCACACAGTTTGTATATGGGAATTGTCCAATCCAGATCATCCTTGTCTGATTGGTCGGTTGGCGTGGCCGAGAAAAGGAGGTAAGGTGTCAACATGATTCTGAGCTGAGTTTGAGTTTTTTTGACGAGATCAAGGATTTCGTCTGGATGTACGGCCGATGAGTTCAGGAGATAGCGTGTCAGCTCGAGCCGTTGTGCGTATCGGTCAACTATGACCTGGATCAGTGTTTTCCAGTCGATTCCGCTCGATGCACCCTCTGGTCTGATCAAAGCTGCCTCTAGTCTTGACTTTACGGCCAATAGATCTTCGCTGGATATATCTCGCACGCGATGGTCCCACCTTTCCTGACCAGTTCGAATGGCAACCAATGAAGGCGCCAGCTGGGTGTCATAGAAGGAGACTAATCCAGCTATATCCAATTGGACACGCGTCTCTCCAGGGAAACGATTGTGCCATGAACCGGCGCTCATGACCTCAAACATAACAGACGTCGCTGTGCGAAGCAACCTCAGTATTTCTCAACTAGCATCCAGTTGACAAGGACCCACACATTGATGAATGCATATTTCCATGACTTACTAGATTTGCGAAAGAAACTACGCGAACGCCAGAGGTAAAGTCACAAAGCATGACCTCACTAAAACAATTTAAGGAGAGCTGAGTCAGGCGCAAAATGATTGCTCACAAATCCATTTCCATCCTGAGATGTGTTCAATGGAAGAAGATTTGGAGAAAATGAAGATTCACCTCACAAACCCATCCACACCGAAATTCTTTCCCCATTTACAAAGGTCTTGGATCCTCTGCAATTCATAGCGCACATTACCATTGCGAGATTCACCCCATGCAATAAGCTCTTGTGTATCCATTGAGCCGTATGGAAGGTTTGCAGCGCTGCTGCCATCGAAATATACAACTTTAAGGGGTCGAGTAGTCGCGAGCGTGAGATGCCAACATTCTGGTTGGAAAAGAGTTAACCCATCCCGGCATAAGAGATACGCATGCTCAGGATCCGTAGCAAGCCATTCGGGGCCCGGTGGTAACTCTTCATGATTCGTCCCATGGTAGAGAAGTGTTCCTGTCGGAATCCTTCCCGGTACGATGTTATGGCCTGGACGGGAATATGTTCGAGGAAATCCCCAGAAAAGTGCGCGGATCGCGTACCATTTCTCATACGCGTGTTTGGCCAGTGCTGGAGCAGCGAGTGAACCGTCTCGAAGACGAGGTGGTCGGTGCCATTGGGGTTTGGGAGCTCGTCGAGGGTCCACTTCGCAATATCCTTGTAGCCAGGAATAGCTGGGTTGTGCTCAGGCTGCCAATGGTGACCAGAGCTCAATGGCACCTGGACAGCAAGCGTGGGGACGAGAATTGTTGCGACAAGACCGAACAGAGTTCCTCGCAGCATCGCAGGGGTGGCTAGGAATAACAACGTGGTACTTCAGCTGCTTGTATGGCCTGCTGCGGCTCAATATCGGATCAGCGTGGTGTGGTGACACACATTTCAGGTTTGGCACAGATAATCTCGTAATATCAGAAAGGCTCACCTGATTCGCTTACGGACCCAGGACAGGATGAAATCGGAAAAAGCTGCCAAGTCCTAGTACATATGCATCTTCAGAAAAGTTGGCGTGTTTTTTCCACTACTTATCTGTGCTCTGGTTTCATCCCGGATTTGCGCGGTGTCTGGTAAAATCCGTGCGTGGCTGCGCAGATTCCCACGAGTTAAGCCTAGTTTGGACTTAGACAAGACCACGTGCCCGTGAGATAAGTAGGATAAGTACAAATTGGGCCATCTGTGCTATGACGGTCTTCTGACGACTTCGTCATCTGTGCTACAGTAGGTACAATATCAATTCATCCATTTTTCGCTTATGTGCAGAGAACTGGTCAAGGCTTGTCAAGTTATCATCACGCAGCCGGCAAAACTGCGATCGAACTGCAGTCTCTACTTCGCTGCTCCCTTCATCCTCTTTTGATGGACATCCGCGCAGCCCTTTGAACGCGAATGGAGTCTACCAGACCATCTATCGGCGGCTTGCCTCGTTGTATGGTACTAGCGATCAGCCTGCGTATTACTTCCCAAATCTTGTTGTTTGCTCTTTCTTTAATCGGCACCACTGATGAGTCGGGATTGCGCGACTATAACCTTCTACTGAACACGAAAGAATGACAGTGAAATAAAACGAATTGAACAGCACAATTGTGGACCCCCGAGTTCTCTCGAGCTCCGACTGCGTGACACATTCTGTGTAGATACTTGAATCAGACCGAAGGTAAAAAATCAAGCTAGTCATGTACATAAACTCCGGACATCGATTCCGTGGGTGACGTTTCGCATCAACAAACTTAACATTAAGATTCGTAGGGATGAAACCGTTTGACACACTTGGGTCGCGGCCGGATCCACTCGTCGGGGCCGGGCTTGATAGTATTCCACATCTCTTCTGCGAGGCTTTCCATCGCCATGGTTCGGAGGTCGAAACTGGTTGGTTCCTCGGCATATGGTCTATCAGGGTGTGACGGGGGAGGTGGTGTGCGACCGGGGCCCCATGGAAAACCAACGGGCCACGTAGGCAAGTAACACACCTCCTGCCGGCCGTTTATCAGTCGTGACATAAAAACACGAGGTCCACATGACCCGCAACAGACGCACCTCGGAACCACACCCAGGATTACACTTCACCCACACGTTCCAGTCGAGCCATCCCATCAGCCGGTTCAAGTCCTCTGCCCAAGTAGTCCGAAGGTCAGCTATTTCGGCAATCTCGAAGGATTCCTTTGTATTTAGTAACGGATCGATGCCCGCATAGACACCCGCGGCCCACATCTTCGTCACCACCCTGCATATCTCTCGGCTTGTCCCTCGGACAGCCCGCAGAAGCAATTTCTCTGAATCCGTCATGGAGCCCAACTCGGACTCCATGGAGTGTGTATGTGTCGTGGCACACAGCTTGTATATGGGAATTGTCCAGTCTAGATCACCCTTGTCTGATTGGTCGGTCGGTGTGGCCGAGAAAAGGAGGTAAGGTGTCAACATGATTCTGAGCTGAGTTTGAGTTTTGTTGGCGAGATCGAGGATTTCGTCCGGGTGTACGGCCGATGAGCTCAGGAGGTAGTGTGTTAGTTCGAGCCGTTGTGCGTATCGGTCGACTATGACCTGGATCAGTGTTTTCCAGTCGATTCCGCTCGATGGACCCCCTGGTTTGGCCACCGCTGCCTCCAGCCTTGACTTTACGGCCAATAAATCTTCGCTGGATATATTTTGTACGCGATGGTCCCACCTTTCCTGACCGGTTCGAATGGCAATCAATGAAGGCGCCAGCTGGGTGTCATAGAAGGAGACCAATCCAGCTAGATCTAATTTCACACGCGTCTCTCCGGGGAGGCGATTGTGCCATGAACCGGCGATCATGACCTCAAATGACACGGATGACCCTGTCCCAAACCATCTTAGTATTTCTCCAGCGAGGGATTTAATTGACAACGACTCACACAATACTGGTGGATTCGCCGCTTGACGTACTAGATTCGCGAAAGAAACCACACGGACACCGGCGGTAAAGTCACAAAGCATGACCTCACTGAAGCATTTTTTAGGCGAGCTGAACCAAGCGCAAAATGATTGCTCACAAATCCATTTCCATCCTGAAATGTGTTCAATTCAATCGGATATTGGAGAAAGTGAAGATTTACCTCACAAAACCATCCACGCCGAAATTCTTTCCCCATTTACAGAGGTCTTGGAGCCGCTGCTTTTCATCGTACACATCACCATTGCCAGATCTACCCCACGCGATAAGGTCTTGTGTATCCATTGAGCCGTATGGAAGCTTCGCAGCACTGCTGCCGTCAAAATATATGACTTTGAGGGGTCGAGTGGTTGCGAGCGTGACATGCCAGCACCCTCGTTGGAGATGGCTGGACCTATACGTGCAGAAGAAATATGAATGTTCAGGATCTGTAGCAGCCCATTCGGGACCTGGTGGTAACTCTTCATGATTCGTCCCATGGTAGAGAAGTGTTCCTGTCGGAATGCTTCCCGGTACGATGTTATGGCCTGTACCAGAATATGTTCAAGGAAATCCCCAGAGAGTGCGCGATTCGCTTACCATTTCTCATACGCGTGTTTGGCCAGTGCTGGAGCAGCGAGTGAACCGTCTCGAAGACGAGGTGGTCGGTGCCATTGGGGTTTGGAAGCTCGTCGAGGGCCCACTTCGCAATATCCTGGTGGCCAAGAATAGCTGGGTTGTGCTCAGGCTGCCAATGGTGACCAGAGCTCAATGGCACCTGGACAGCAAGCGTGGAGACGAGAATTGTTGTGACAACACTGAAAAGAGTTGCGCGCAGCATCACAGGGGTGGCTAAGAACAGCAAGGTGGTGCTTAAGCTGCTGGTATAGCCTGCTGCGGCTCAATATCGGATAAGGGCGGTGTGGTGAGACACATTTCAGGTTCGACACAAATAATCTCGCACTAGTGACGTTGCCTAAGGTCGGCATTCGCCGGGTTACTGGGTGCCTGGCAGGTGCTGCCAGGCCACCTCGAGCTCAATAGTTGCAATGAGTTTTTGCTACTGCTTATCGAGCGGGTGTAGGTCACCCAGTGAATGGTTCAGTATTATTGTAGAACCCATGGCCATGTAAGGGTAAATTCGACCAACTGAGCACCTATACAATCTATGGTCATTGTGTAGTTGAATTGATTGAACCGACTTATTGAGCACTGAGCACCAGGAGGAGGTACCCGTGATTCAAACCACCCCGGGCCGTCGCTATTCCAAACTGCGCAGTGAATTCGACAAAAAACAGGTAATTAGGTAGCCTCTACGAAGGGTGATCTCCACCTCTTTTTGTCCAAGATCATCACGCTCACCCGTGGACGTGAACAGTATGCAAATTGATGGACTTCACTCGATTGAGTATTTCCCGCAGTGTCGTATGTTCGAAAACTCACCGGATATGCGTGAACGGCGTCTCAGAAAAAAGGTTCCTACTAGGGGTCGCATTGCTGTGTGTTTTTCAAGCAAGAGGTTCTGGTCGAGGGAATTTCGGCGAGGCTCTGGTTCACATGAACAAGCCGACCAACATCGAAATCAGAAACAAAGCCTCCACCGTAGCCACCCAAACCATTGGCTACATGGTACGCACACACGCGACATGGCGATACCACCACCACCACCACCACCACCACCACCACCACCACCACCACCCACTTTCGCGTTCATCACGAATATTCTTCGCTCTCTTTGTCTCGCCGGACAATGAACGAATGTATTCTGGAGACGGAAAAGGATGAGTCGTTGTCACAGCTACAAGATCGCTCTGAACAATCGCGAGTTGGGAAGCCCACACGGAAGGCCTGCTTGGCACAGAAGAATACGGGGACCATATCGTTATGCTTGTGTCCTCTCATCGAAACTACATGGAAGTACTTCCCACCTTTTTCCTTGGATGACCATTGACGAGCAATGAATAGTGATGATGTCGGCACTGCTGGGCTCGTACTCGAACGGGAATTCGTCAAGTCGTTCTAAAACGTCGCTATCGTACGGCCTTTCTACAGCGCGAGCGGCAACGCACTCCATCTTGGTCAAGGTTCAACCGAGAGATACCGCCATTGCTTGGTTCAATGTCGTGTGATGTGTGTATTTTATTGTCTTCCGTCTACTACTTATTTGTGCTCTCGTTACATCCCGGATTGCGCAGCGATCGGTCTGCGCCACTGACCTCAGGATTGTGGGACTATAAACCTTCTGCTGACCACAGCACCCCTGTTTGTTGTGTCAAAAAGCCGTAGTGCAAACGTATATTGCGCCCCCACGGTAACGACCACCGTATGCCTGCCCTCTCTACTCCGACGCATCTCACCACCCGCTGCACACGCGACCGAACAGCACTCCATCCACGTCGCATTATGGCAAAGAACTGGGCTGCACATGGGCCAGAAGATGTTCACCAAGCATGTTGGACGGTTCATAAACGCACCGCAACGTGAAACAAGGAGCGCATTCATTGAACCCTGGCATGATCCAGACAAGGCAACCTTCGGTAGGTAGTCCTATGTTCACTCGACATCTCCGGGACTTATATATTTGGTACG
>JBBPQE010000468.1:0-18881 GCA_038092335.1 Boletus vinaceobasis
AGTACTTAAATAGTGTCAGTTGAAGTGGTTACTAAGATACAGTAACTATGGTAACCATCTATCATGCTTCTATCAAGGGTTGCATATGACAGCCATCAAACTTTAACTAATCTGATGGGTAGTTACACAATTGAGTCAATGACATAATGAATTGAATTGACTATATCTCCATGGATACCAATTCAAATTACATAAATACATTTGTGACACATAGCTAAGGGCAGGTACCTTCAGCCACCCACTTACACTTTGGCTCTATTTGGCCCTGTTCCTGAGGTATATAATCAATAGTCCAAAATCTCAAAACATTGACTCAATTTTGGAAGTCACCATACATCTTTGCCCATGTGCATTGATCACCCATCAGTCCTTTGTCAATGGCCCTTGTCCTAGGCCTTTCTATTCAATCCATTTCAATTTCTTTGATTTCAGTCCTTATCCTTGACTGGATTTTCATTTCATTTGTCTGTTCTTTCTGGATTTGGCTGGATTAGTAAGCAGCACTGTGGAAAGTCAATACTAACCCTCCTACAGTACCTTTCTGTGATATGAACCCCCTGGGACGAGACATACTCACTCCCTTCTCATATATTTTATCATTCTTACAACTAGAGCCCACCATGAGGGGGTTCATTTTGTTACAGGGTCATCAAGAAGGACATACCAACAAACACCACAGCAACAGAGCTGTCTCATTGATTTCCACTATTACCACCATATGATCTACTTCAGGCATAATCCACTCAAATCAAAGTTGTTCTAATGTTTTCAGACAGTTCAGAAATCCTAAAAGAAGTCCAACTCAAAAATCCGTCTCTATTGCAGGGATTCCAGCCCTGAGACTAAGATTGCCCAACATCACTGCCAACCCTACTTTTTGGATGAAGTATTATTTTTGGACATCTTTATCTCTTCCATCAGCATCACTTGAGTTTTTGACAGTCACCTGGTTCATACAGTAGTTGGGGGACCCACTTTTCATCATCATCAACATTGCTCATCCTCACCAATTGCATCTTCATCAACCTCACAAATCTGCCATCCACCAACTTTCACCTGATCCAGAATCACTTTTATCAGCATCAATGCCTTATCCCAGCTACTTCTGATAACATGCCAAGATTTGATGGCACTGACCCTATTCAGCTTCCCTCATACTATACCTCAGAACAATTGACATCTTGACAACATGCATTGGACTCTCAGACTCAGAGAAAATAAGTGTCACCATATGGTTTGTAAGCACTGATGAAGCCAACCTTTGGAAAACCACATAGGAAAATTCAGTGTTGAATCTGGATCTAGATTGGCCAACATTTATCACTGTGGTCCAGTGCTGATACCAGGGATTCTTCAATGACTATCAGCCTTATGTTTCAGAAGCATTGCCATCTGATGTACTTCCTTGCACTGTTGCTACTGACCACATCACATTTTCAGCATCTGCCATATTGTCTATATCACAAGTAGTGGAATCTGATAAACTGCTCTTCTCAGACCTGCCCCCACTCATATTATCATCCAGTCACCCACCTTCAAGTCCACCTCCACCTCAATCACATTTGTCACCATTTGATGTTTCGGAAGACCCAGACCCCTTCAAGTCATTCCCACCAGACACTATTGCTCCACCACCCACTTCACCACCACCAGTCAAGCCTCCAAGTTGGTCACTTTCACTGCTCTTGTCCTCTTTGAATCTGCTGTCATATCCTGGGATTCCAAACTAACTCTGACTTTATTATATATGAACTCCAGTGTGGTCTTGTGTGAGACATATCTCCGGACCTTCAGACCTCCATATATACTTCCATATATAGTATTCCTTGTTCTCTGTCTTTCATACTTTTCTCCTTATGTCTTAGTTTTGCTTCGTACATACCTCTGATTCCATGCTCATATAGAAGCACAGCTCTGGTTTCCTTTCCATCCAACTCTGATCTTCATTACCAATCTCTTACTGATCCTCAGTAATATCTTTCTGATCTCTGTATATAAACTCCAGAACAACTCCTGTACAGCTTAGCTTGTAATCCACTTAGATACAATCCTTAAATCATCTTCATGTGTCCTCTGATCTCTCCACTTCTCTGCTCCAAAATACTGGGCTGAACTTAAGCTTGGCATAGCATATAAGCTGAAGCCACAGCCCTCTGACAAACCCCTAAAACTCTGGAGTTCCGGAGTTCCCTCAGGAGATCGAACTGGTCTTAAAATCTGCCCCCATTTGCATCATTATTTGGTCGACCATCTTCAAGTCCACCATGTCCTTGCTCCCACTGCCCAAGCCCAATTTCTGCACCACTTCTGCCAAATAACTAATCTGTTCTCACCAGGACCACCCAACTCCATATCCAGCCTTGCCGTTTCACCTTTGCTTCTTTTCCTATTCATTGGACTATTATCTATCTCCTCATCATCTGATTCATCTTGTCCCTCTTTCATTCATACTGTATGCTGACCTCTTTGTTCCACTTACCTGACCAACCCACCTCATTCCTTACTAAGCAATTCCTATTTGATCCAGAAATCTGCTTGTCTCATATATCTTCCATCATCTTCCAAGACCTGTCTGACCCTGTTCTCTACAGCTTCATTTGGATGACCAGGAGCTCATCAGCTAGAATACCCCTCAGAGAAGAGGAGCCCTATACAGACTCTCTGTTAAGATCATACATGATCTCCAGAGTCTAAGGTGAAAAGGCTTTGGCTTCACCATATGTGGTGTGCCAAGCTTGTGTTCATATGACAGTATAGTATCCCCCCTTAGGTCTGAACCCTTAAAGGCCTTTAGTGAGGATATAATATGGAGTTTTCAGAAATGGAATCTGAAAACAGGGAGTTCTGAATGGAGGAGTATGTATAAAGGTTGGGAGAAGTGGTTGTAGCTTCTTAACCATCAACCACTACCATGTCTGACCACACTGACATTGAGGAGTGGGTGAACAAACGTCTGATGGAGGATAACAGAGACAATGATACGCTGTGTATGGCGAAGTTTGCCAAGTGATGACGATGCACAAAGGTGAAGAAGGTGGAGGAGGAACAGAGGGTATGCAAGGAGGTGAAGAAGAAGGTGGCAGAGGAGCCCGTGAAGGTGGAGGTGGAGGTGAAGAGGAAGGCCAAAGAGGTGGCCAAGAAAAGGGTAAGTGACAAAGTCACCTCGGAGTGCCTGGACTAATAGAGGTAGATGAAGGAGGTTAAAGTGCAACAGAGCACAGCAAAGGAAAAGGGAAAGGAGAAGACGGAGAACCTGCCAGAATGCAACAGGTGCACTGGGAAGGGAGCAGTTTGTGTGCATGGGGGCAGCAAGTATATGGCTTGTCAGGGATGTATAGATGTGAAGGTGAAGTGCATGTGTCCAGGGCAGGAGGTGTTGGAGTCATGAAAGCAAAAAAAGGGAACAGACCTTGCTGGAGGAGAAGAAGAAGAAGAGGAAATGCTGGGTGAGCCTGGAGTTGAGCGAGGAGGAGGAGGGAGAGGGATCATCACTGCAGGCGGCAGGTGGCAATTTCTTGAAGGTGGCGAAGATGATGACGGTGTTGGTAGCAGAGTTGCAGAAGGGAAGGATAGAGTGAAGGGCGCAAGCATCAGTGATGCTGGGCACGATGGAGAATGTAAGGAAGGCATTGGACACAATGTATGTACCAATGGAGGAGTCAGAGTCAGAGGATGATGAGGTGGGTATGGAGGTGGAAGCAGAGATTGCAGAGGACGTGATAGGTTTGAGGGAGGAGGCTAGTGAGCCTCAAGTAGAAAGTGATGATGAAGTACTGTAGATGTAACTTCGAATCAGATCTGGTTATACCACAATCAATGTGGGACGAAGCAAGAACTGGAGTGAAATGGAGTAAGGAGAAGTTAGGGATGATGGAGCAGAGTTCCTATCCCCTTCTTAGCCCAACAACTGAGCGTCGGAGGCAAACCAGAGGGAATGGAAAATTGGAAAAAGAGAAGCCAACTTGCACAACAACAAGGAAAAGGGGGCGACACAGCAAATCAGAGGTGATGGAGTCAGCACAGATGGAATATCCAGAGCTGTGGAGTTGAGCTCAAAGGGTACTGGCATTCATACTCACACAAACAGAAAAAGGTACTTCAAAATCAATACACTCAACAGAGTGCCAGTTGGTTCACAAGTGGGATCTAGGATGGAGGGAGTGGCAAAATCCAGTGGAAATAGTGTAGAAACACAAATGGTGTGATTACTGATTGAAATGGAGTGGAGGAGAGGTGCGGAGGGGTAACAGGAGATGTTGAGACAGGGTATGGAAGAAAAGGATGCACTGACAAAACAGAAAAAAACTCAAAGGAATACCAAGAAAGGCCAGGTGGCTTTCTGGTACAGAGATATTGGAAGGGCGGACTATTGACCTTCTCCAGAGTCAGAGGACTGCATGAGGTGTGGGCAGTTCTGGACTTGGTGACCATTAAGGCCACAGAAGAGATAGAGGGAGAGGTCAAAGCATTGCTGACACTCGACAGCACTGAGCTTGCCATTAGCATCAAGAGGGGATAGATTGGAGGTGGATTCAGGAGGGTTGGAGGAATCAGGAAAGAGGTTGGAGGTCTGCACAGGGGAGTTGGAAGGGGATGAGAGTTCGGGAACACATCAGAGAGGTTGGAAATGGACAACGGAGAGGGTGATGGTGATGGTGGGTGATGGGATTGCCTGCCAAGTTTGGACTTGCATTTCCAGTAACACACATCAATAGATCCATCTCTGTAACCTCGGACTTGACTTGCCAGGTGATTGAAAGCAACCATGTATGAATTGATGTGCTGGCTACTGTCCATAATGAGGTTGTGGAGGTCATATCCTATGTTACTGATGGGGTTGTGCGGACCAAACATGGTTCGGAGTCCCAGGACAAACTTGCGGTAGTCATTCATCCACAAGGGATAAGACACAGAGTTTTTGGACTGGAGGAGGTCAGGTTCAAACCATTCCAGGGCAGTTTCAGACAGGAAGGATTGCACATAGGTAACTTTGGTGCAATCTGACTGCAATGCCTTAGGATGGTCCTGGAAGTTCAGCTTGCACTGGACCAAGAAGGTCCAGAGCTTTTGGGAATCAGTTCCGTTGAACTGGTCTGGTTAACAGACTATAGTTCTGGAACAGGAAGGGGAAGGGTGAGCAGCTAAATGAGCTACTGTAGCTTGCCGATGGCTGAGGCAAGAGTCTCAAGAGTGCTTTGTAGGGTATCAGAATCAGAGGTGTCAGGATTGGAGTCATGGTTGGGATTGTTGGATTCGTTCTGATGTTGGATGTCACTTGCTCAAGAGGAGTGAGGACTAGCATAGATGGTACGAGTATAAACAGGGAATGAACAGATGAAGTGTTTGGAGATGGGAGTGACTGGGATGCAGAGCTAAAGATGCAGCATGCAAAGAACCCTAGAAACCTCTAATTTGGAGAAATAGAGTGGTTCTGACGTTGACTAGCAAGGATGCTAAGGGCAGCATCTTGCAACAAAGCGGTGTAAGGGGTTGAGATACTGGAGGCTCAGGACTGTGAGCGAGAGGCATTAGCCATGATACAAAGTTGACAAACCCAAACTTTTGTGAGCTTGTAATACTGTTAAGATTGTGCTCAATCTCCGGATGTAACAGCAGAACTCTGGAGTTTGGGGCAGAAAGGCTTTGGCTTCACCATATACTGTATGGTGCACCAAGTGTTGCAATCTTCAAGGACTTCATCCCAAGATCAAGGAGCAATGACTAAATCGATGACTTCAATGCAGAGCACTCGTTGGACAACACCAACACTACTGGTAAGAGAATAGAGGAAAGGGAGTTTCCTTAATACAATGCCTTGGAGGACAAAGTACAAATGGATTAGACTGAGGATTCCAGTCGCAAAGTGTCTACCTTATATATATTTGAGAATTGTGCACAGACCAAGCAGTGCATGAGAAGTATTACTAAAAGAGGATAAAGTAGTGGAGTGGGAAAAGTAGAAGAAGAAAAGAAGAAGCAGAGATTAAATACATGAGGCATGATGTCATATGACATCATGAGTCTAGCCTCAGGTCAGGTGATTATTTGCACAGTCACATGCTGATCAAGTGATCAAGAAAAGAGAAATGGTAAGTACGAAAAAGTTTGAAAATATAGTATATCATAACACCAAGCTTGGGTTTGCACCTAAGATTTCAGAATGGAGAGAGGACAGAATAAGACAGAGGGTAGAATTGGAGAGGAACATATCTAAGTCGATTACAATCTAAAGTAACAGAGATCATACAGAGGTTTATATACAGAGTCAGAGATATATTACTAAGTGGATCAGTAAGAGGATTGGTAATGAAGTATGGGGCCAGGATTAAGGAAGCTGGAGCTGTGCTCATAAGCAAGCACAGGTATGGAGTTGTCTATGAGGTGAACTAAGATATAAGGAGAAACATACGAAAGACAGAGAACAAGGAATACTATATATGGAACTATATACAGAGGTCCGAAGGTCTGGGGATGCATCTTGCACGAGAACACACCAGAGTTCATATATAATAGATCAGAGTGGATCTGGAGATCCAGGATATGACACTCTCTTGGTTCAACATTTTTTGCATTTCCTTTTATTTTTGTCATCAGTTCCATTTGTGCAATTGACCTTTTATAGCATTTTCAATCTTGTTTTGTACTCATACTCACTCACTCAATATGTGAAAAACTCTACATTACAAACAATCTGTCTTATTCTGGGATTAGTCAAGTTAATTCTATTCCATCCCAGTTTTCATGTGGTGTGCATCACTATTCATCAAACAATAATCCATCACAAGAAGAAAAAGAAACAAATCCTCAATTCATTATCCATTCCTTTGTATATTCATTTCAACGTTGTACTTCTTTCTTTCATCACCAGATTCTTTATGTCCTTAAACCATCTGCATAGTATTCCACTCTTCGAATGTGCATAGGACATGGCACACATTTTCTGTCCACTTCCCATCCCAATCCAGTTATTCCTATGTCACACTGTTCAGATCTGATGAAGGTATAGAGGTGAAAGGCAAATGAAGAAAACAAGTTGAGTTGGATGCTTACAACCAGTTTATTTCATTCGATTACACCTTTTTTTATTTCTATTTCTTACATTTCATTTTCCATGCTTAGACTTGCACAAACATTGCACATTGGTCAGATTCAATGACATCAGATACAAATTATGCAAATGGATGCATGCAGATTGCCTTCACTGTAATAATGCAACACAAAACCTTCCTGTTCCACTATCCATCACCACCATATCATCATCATCTTGCCTTTGCTAATGTTCACTTGGTATGGCCATTGCCACCATTGCTGTCCACTCCATTATCCATTGCCACCCAATTATCAATGTCTCACCCTTGCTAGCATTTGCTCAGTGTCACTACTGTCAGTGGGCTGTTCATTCCATTTCTAAATCCAGCTATTTCCATGTGCACCATTTTGATCCAATGAAGAAATAGATACAAAAAGATAACCAATGAAAACAAGTCAAGTTAGATACTCATAGCCATTTTGTTTCATTTGATTACATCATTTTTTCATTTATTTCTTATCCTTTCATTTCTTGTACTTAGGCTTGCATGAACATTGCACATCAGTCAGATTTGACAATATCAGATGCACATGGACACACACAGATGCCTTATATGAAGCAACAAGTGCACTGCCCCTTCCTCATCTTACCCTTGTCATTGCCATCTGTCACTATTGTTGTTACCCTATTGTCTCACCATTCTATTGATAACTCAGATCAGTCTCACTTAACTTGCAAACAGACAAGCACAGATTGTTGAGACACTGATTTGACAACATCAGACATGGATCAATCAGATGGCATCAGATGCTTGGCCCTCAAATGAACAGTAGATTGCACAAAACCATCAATCAGTCACAATGGCATCACTACTCGAATGAGGCAATGCGCTACCTTTCCCATTCACTCAATCTTGCCATGCTCATCACCACTGCTATTGCACCAGCACCCTCACATCCATGCTAAGGCATCATTCAGCCATTTCCATGCACACCACATTGATCCAACACAGGTACAGATGCAAATAGCTGATTAAAGAAAGCAAGTTGAGTCAGACACTCGCAACTGTTTTGTTTTGTTTTATCTTTCTCTCATTTCATTTCTTATGCTTTTACTGTATTTCTCATACTTAGGCTTGTGTATGGACAGCGCAGATCAGCATTGCAATGTACCAGATTCAGATTTGACAACATTGGACAGATCATACCAGATATGCAACCAGATGCATGTGGATAGCTTTACCATGACATACAACCATCTTCCAATTTCCTCACTATCACTATCTATCATCACCATAATCATTGCTTTTACCATCCTCTCACTCACATGGATGCAAGCAGATCATCAAGTTATCGCCAGATTCAGATGGATCGTAATAGACACAGATGGACACATATGGATAACAAGCACAGATTTGTGATGACACAAAGTGCTACACATCCAATTCCCTATCCTATCACTATCATCACCATATCACCATTGCTGCCACAGTTTCCATCATTCATCTGATCCTTCTTGTCTCCATCTGCTACAAGCCACCCATTCTGGCTATTGTCAAGCTGACTGAGGACAGTCAGCATTCAAAGTATCCCTTGAATATAAGGGATAAGTTGTCTCTGAGGTTGTATCTGTCTATTTCAAGTCTGTTGGTAGTCCAATATTTAGCCCCTATCCTCCAATATCTGGTCACCTGGTTTATTCCTTTTTGTTTCAGATTACTCAATTTAGCTTTATTAGAGTTTCTTTTCCTTAACTTGAACTACTCATTTTAAACAAATATATGTACCTACCTTAGTTACTGTACCATAAGTCTGGACATCCCTGGACTATAAATACCTTTGTATTTCATTTCAGAATACATCTTTTGCCCATGTGCATTGATCACCTCTCAGTCCCTCATCAGTAGCCCTCATCCTAGGCCATTTCACTTAATTCTATTCAATTCCTTTTGATTCTGGTTCTTGTCCTAGACTGAATTTCCATTTTGTTTGTCCACTCTTTCCAGATTTGGCCAGATTAGTAAGCAACACTGTGGCAAGTTGGTACTAACCCTTTTACAGCACCTCTCCTGTAATAAAAACCCCCTGAGGCAAGATATACTTGCTCCCCTTCTCATACATTTTATTGTTCTTACAATGGCAAATTTCAGCTGCTGAGGCAGGATTAAGAGGTACATATGGAGTGATGCAATGTGTGTGGAAGCATCAGAGTTTTCATCCCAAGTTGCACTGAAGGGCTGTTGGAAGATGTAGAATGCTAAGAAGATGCTTGGAGCATCTAGGAGTGATAAAAGTTTGTTCCATAACTCTTTTGTGGAGCTACAGGATTCTATCTTCAGTAGGAGAGTACAGTATTAGAGAGATGTTCTTGTATGATGCCATGGGCTTTTTCATCACATTCTTCCCATCTGCAAACATCCAAAGTTGTAACTCCAGTAGTATCCCAAGTGGGTTTCTTGTCCATTTTATAAACTACTCCATAAACTTTCCCACTTCAGAGTTTTGAGATAACCTTGACTTTTCATAATGGGAAAGTTTCAGGTCCAACAAGAATTTCACTATTCTGTATGGTGTCAGATAACATGTTTATTTTGATGGAACTGGATAACATTAGCAGAAGAATGGTGATTCTGATGATGGTGTTTGATGGCTAATAGCCAAACTTTATTTTGAATGGAGTATGCATAGAGAGATATATGAATAGGTGAGTTGTTCATTTATTGGACACAATCAGGGCTCATAACCTATTAAAATCCAAAGGTCCAGAGCACAGTGCTGTGAAGTCTGCTCATGAGAGAAGGGACAATCAAAGGTACCCTACTGTTTCTGCCCAGCCTGCACCTAATTCACAAATGCTTCAGCATATCATTAACTTTCAACATGAGGCTGGGGAATGAATTCATCTTCAGGCTCAGCAAGAGCATCAATAACATATATTGCAGATGCAGTATCAACAATGGCAAATGCAACTTGCAGAGCAGCAAAGACTAGTCTTTAATAATCAAAGGCATCATAAGGAGCATCTAGCAGCATTGCAACAACAAGAGCAATATAATCAAAGACTCTTGGAGCAGCAGCAGTATATGGAGCATCAACAAGAGCTACATCATCGAAGGCTTCTTAAAGGCAGTTTCTACAACAGCAGGAACTATATCATCAGAGACTTCATGAGGAGCAGCAATAGGCATTGTGTTGACAACAGGAGGAATATAAGCATTTAGAGTGTCTTGCAGATCAGCAAATACAGCAACTCTCTTAGGCTTTATTTTCAGAATCCTTAGGAGAATATAGCCAACATTCAGCAGACCTGTATAAGGAAGATCAAGAAAGACAATAGCAAACTTCTATTCATAATGTTGATCAAGACTCCTAGCCCTCTCCTGGACCTTTCCCAAAATCCCCCAATCCATCCCTACCTCTACCCTCCAATCCAGACCCAGACTCAAACCCAGACTCAGACTTAGACTCAGACTCATCTCCATTCCCATTCCCATTCCCACCACCATCCCCAAATCCAGATCCATCCCCACCACCACCTCCACCTTTACCAGATCCAAATCCCAATCCTCAACCACCACATCACTTTCCTTTTAGTGGCAGGTCATATGTTGAATCTATTGAGCTTCACTTCTTAGGATCACTAAACATTCAGTGTCCTGAGTGTCATACTTTACACTTTATCTGTGAAAAGCTCTCCAGTATGTGCTGTCTCCAGGGCCAGGTGAATCTTCCTTGTATCAAGCAATGGCCACACAATCTTCAAGAGCTCTTTAATAACCCTCAGGATTATACTGAGTTTAAGAAAAGGATTCTCCAGTATAATAATGCTCTGGCATTCACTTCTGTTGGTGTTGATATCAATAGTCATGCTATTCAAAGATCTGGTGCATGTAACAAAGTGACAATTTTCATTTTCATTCTTTATCTTATCTTATCTTATCAAGCCATGTGATTATCTTATTGCACAACATAACAGTGGACTTGTAACTTTTCATTCTTCTTCTCTTGCGCTCACAGACGCTCTTTCTTTATTTAGTTACATTCATGTTCTCACAAGATCTCATCTTGTTCCCACATGGATTACCGTATGACTCTTCCTTTTCATTTCTGCTATGCTTTCATTCTTTCTCACGATTATCACTTTCTTATGCTTCTCTTTCATTTTGCCACATCATGTGTATGCATTATGCCTTTAATCTCCATCCCTTGTATATACTTATATAGACATGTACTCTCATGCACAGCTTGGTCTGTGTGCATATGCCAATAGTATAAAAGCCCTGTGGACAATGACTGGCATCCCCAGTCTAGTTCACTTGGCTTCTTCCCATAAAGACCTTGTGATATTCCTCCTCTTCCACTCTCTCTAGCTAGAACTAGTGTTGTGACCTAACAATCTAGTATTGATCTTTGTGGTGTTTCACTTGAACTAGACTTTCATTATCCTTACCTCACCGTGACTTTGCTGAACAAACAAGCAAGTGCATCATGTCCTAGACTCAAGTAGTTGCACTTTGGACTTTGGACTTATAGTTGTCCAGTGCCTTCTCCTCACCATACCCTCTCTCCTAAAGCCCATTTAAGTCCCATCCATTATTGCCTCACTGCGCTAGAGGCACTTTCAGCAGGCTTAGACAGATACCAAGCTTGGGTAGACAGAACAGGTGGAAACCTCCTGGGAGTGGAATGCCCAGAGGCACAGAGTATGAGAGAAATAAGATCACCATCACCCATTGAGCAGATACTCAAAGTCATCAACCATGACCTATTCCCCTTTGATCTAAATAGAGAATATCCTGAAGGCATCTATCACACTTTGGTAGATAGGGGAACTCTTCTTGAGGTTGATCAGGAATCAGCCCTCCCCAACTATAATACACAGATTGACGAGGCAGAGTTCGATCTGAACAACCTCCCACCTGCTCCCCCTCGTGTTGTTGTGAAAAAAGAAGCCATAGAACCACAATCGGCTAAAAGGAATCTCTCGCCTTACACAGGCACAGACTACATTGCCCTTTACAGAGAAGCTCAGATAGCTTCTGTGAAGAGACAAAGGGAAGACTCAGACAATTTGGCATCAGCAGTAGTATTATGTCCTTGCCACACCCTCCACCTGCCTAAAAGTTTCCAGCAGTAGATTTCATCTCAATAATAATCTTCTTTCTTTTGTCATGTCTCAACAACTTGTCAGCATGCTCGGAGAAGGCAATACTGCCTCCAGGCAAGCACAAAACAAAGCTATCATTGCTGAGTTCAGCATGGTGATGACAAATGGAAACAGACTTGGCAACCAAGTTGCTGAGTTAAGACAAATAATAGTTGCTCAGCAAGAGCAGCTACAACAACTGACAGCAAGTATTGAACATCTCTCAAGGAGAATTTGGAGTTCAGAACAGTCTCCAGCTCCACCACCAGCAGTGCCTCTGGTGCCTGCACCAATAGCCAGTGGGCATTCCCACAAAATAGAAGTTTTCATCAATCCGGGAGATTATGATGGGTCAAAGGCTAAGTTTGAAGAATGGTGGGCAAAGATGAAGACCTGACTCACCATTAACCAGGCAAATGTACCATGGGGGTCATATGAGGCAGTCATTGCTGTCCTCTCACAACTCAAGGATCTGACTGCTGGATGGTTGGCATAAACTCGCCTTTCACAAGGCAATTCATTTATCTGGAACATTCTCATTTCAGATATCAAAAGTTTATTCCAGTCCACCAATCAGAAGGACTGGGCAAGGAAAGAGCTGAAAAGGCTCAAATAAGAAATAGAAGTTCTGGTAGGAGTGGGACTCGGTGTGATAGTTACACTGGAATCCAAAGCAGGTGGTCTACAAGTTGGAGTACAAACACGAGGAGGCTCATACGGTGGAGGAGGAGAGGGAGCGCGACGTTGAGGATGGAAATGAGTGTGTGGAGCACAAGGTGCACCAAATGGACCAGGGTTGAACCTACGAACCTTGAGCTATCTAACTGCCTGTTCGTCAAGATGAATGTCGGTGCAGATAGAAATAGCCCAGTGAAGTAAAGGAGTTCGCAGGTTAATATTAATCTCTCTAACATCGGATATAAAGCAGAAAAGAAGAATAAATGAATCGGCAGTAAAGTAAATTACTCTGATCGTTGCCACCTCCCTATGACTATAAAAGGCTGCAAGGGTAATGATGAAGAGGGAAAATACCCAAAGAAAGCCAAATACCATATCAGACTCATAGCACATAGCAGGTAGCCCAAAAGGCATGATACGTGCGATACGATATCAAATCTTTTTCAAGATCTCCACTAGGCAGGGCTTATAACCTAAAGAAGTGGTACAAGACTTCTTTGTGGGTGCAGCCGAGGGCAAGCAGGGCAATTATGCGATTAGTGGAGAATACTCACTAATCTGGGTACAAGTCGGTACCAATGAGATGGAATTGAACTTGAGAGTTGACAAAGAGTAAAGCTTTTTAGAGCTTAGAAGTGCTAGTGGGCACTGGAGGACTTGATGAGAACTTAGTGATATTGGGACGAAGAGTCCCAGTCTATATACTACACAAAGTAAGGTTCAAGTAGAGCTTGAACCATATATAGTAAGCCCTCAGATCATGAGAGTGATACATCATTGGTTGTATCTGTAAGCCTCTCAGTCAGCATCAGTCAGCATGACTGATCATATGATGTCATGAGTCTAGAGCAGGGTAGAGGGCTCTGACATCACTGGTCTGGAACATGACATCATAGGTCACGTGATCAAAGTCTAGAGTGGTCTATAAAGACACATCTAGGTGTGAGGCACAAGGCATAAAGGTGTAAGTATACAGTAATAGGTCTTGTAACGTAGAAAATAGTCTGTTAGACAATAGAAACTAAATAGTTTCAATACACAACAGCATTCTTGTGATTATGAAACTCTTGCAGGGTGTTTGAGATCTTGAGAAGCATGTTGTCAGTGAAACATGGGGCTTGAGTGAGATATTGGAATTCAGTGAGGGCTCAGATAGCTGTCAAGAATCAACTGGGAACTGTATCGGCAATGACGCCAACTAAGTAACATTGTATAGCCCAGTGATCATAGCCAGTGATCTGCTTAAATTTCAAAATACCATCTTTAAATGACCAGTACCTTATGGTAGTTTGGATTAAAGAGAACTGAAAGTTGATCTCTTGTGCTCTTATGACAATGATACATCACTGAGTGTTGTGATCCCAGCAAAAGCGGTGGAAGTGGTAAAGAGGTTCTATATGAAGAAAAGACAAAGGCTGAGTGAGTATGTAATCAGTCCCTCCAGAATGGTTCTAGAATGCCATTGAGCCCAAGTTCCCTGATCGATTTCAAGAACACCTTGTAATTAGGCAGATCCTGTTTTGAATGTGCAACCTAGATGGTGGTGAGAGTGACCAATGCTGTGCAGGGAGCATGATAAAATGAATCACCAAAGTTCTTTGATTTAGCCATGGTGATAGGGGACGCTTTCGAGCCCACTCCGGCAAAAAGGCATTGCTTGGGGGTGTCTGCGATCCACACCACAAGTGGAGTGTAGCAGTAATGAAGGTTTCCCACTGGGTCATTCATCATCACACCAATGGAAGCGGCAGTCTTCAAGGGCTGCAAGATTAAGTCCAATGCGGTGTGGGAAAGTTAATCTTGCAGTAAGCTCCGCATGTGGGTATTTTTGAGGATGGACTTAGGGATTGGGAAAAGTGTGAGGAGCATGTAGCTGTGGAGAGAGGTTTTGCTGTGAATCTTCGTGTCAATGTTCACAAGGCTGATGAGTACCAGATGTACCATGTGGTTTCCAGTCATGACTGATATATTGGTCTTGTTGGAGGAGAGGACTACACCTAAGAGTGTGCTTCCATCGGGGAGTTTGCGTTATATTACAGTTAGCATCAATGTTTTCTACATGCAATAAAAGTCTTACTTGAATCTCCCAAGCCTGATCACTGCTCATCCAGGCGTTGTAAATGTGACATATCTTTGCAGCAGAGGTCCAGACTTTCTGAGGGATGAAACTTATGTATGGTGCAAGTAAGGGATGACTCAGAAACACTTGAAGACACTCAAGTGGTTGATGGTAGAACACCTGGACAGCGTTCTTCGTCTGGCCCTTGGTTTTAATAGTCTTACAAAGCCAAGCAGGTCCTAATGATAGTGTTTCAGCACAGGTCCATAGCTGCTTTCCTGTCTGAAAGGAGAGTGGTACACATTTGAGCTGGAATGCAATTAGAATCAAAACTTGGTAGCTGAGTTGAGATCATACATACAATATCGAGCATGAGTAACAAATCAATGGCGGAGAGGCTGAGACGTGAGCAAAGGAGCCAGGAGGCCAGCTGCCATTCTTCTCTGGATGCAAAGGGGAAATAGAGGTTTTCTTGTCTTTCAGCAGCATGTTCACCCTGCCTGAAGGCCTCACTGCAACCCTCATATAGCTCTACAAATGTTTCCAGTGAATCTTGGCTCATTTCTGTCTCATTTTCGGTGTTCATTGTGATGCCCGGGTCCGTGAGATCAGGTTCCTGGTCATAGAGGTATGTATTTGAATCATTGTGGGCCAGAGTGTCCCTCACTGAGTCAGGAATGTTGCCGTTAGTTGAATCAGATACTGCGTGAGACAGATTGATGGAAGCTTGAGTCCTTGCAACAGGTGGAATCTGAGAGGGATGGGCCTGATGGAGGGTGCATGTAACCTCCTCATGCCAGGTAGGCCCACACAATCCCATCAGCTGATTCATGTGCTGCAAAACATTTGTCTCTGAGCAGAACTTTTTACTGCAATGGGGACAGCTGACAGTCTTGAGCTGACTACGATTCATTTTGGCTCTGGGCATCGCAGATTGATTGAAGAACCTGTCCTGAGCTCAAAATGTGATTATACTCTTGCTTATGTAAGTATTTAATCAAGTCTGATTCAGAGTTGGACTCTGTCGATAACTAAGTTAGTAGCATTTCCCATGCCTTGTTAACCACCACCAAAACTCCCATAAGTTGACAAACCATCATTGCCATTCAAGTTGTTCCATCACAATGGATGCCACAAATCAACCACGAATGGGCAGGGCTCCCCCATCAGACTCATTCTTTCACCTGGCCCCGTTTACATTGTGCCTTCATCCCCATACTGTCATGCCTTCATACTTCGCTCACCCAGGCCCTCAAGATTCTCATTCATCCAATTTGCATAATTCAACCGGGAATGACAATGATCTGCAAGATAGCGACCTACTGGCTGACTCTGAATGGCTGGTGAGTCCAATTGGCTCTGATGTAATGCGATCATTAAAGGTATACTTATTTTCTTGAACAAGTCGCAAAGTGCAGAGCCAGATATCATCATCCCACCCCCTGGGGATGGCGCTGAAGCACATCTACTATTGGAAACCACTTGTGCAGACCGGAAAGTGTGGCTTACATGCAGAAATCTTGCACTGCAAATTGTTCACCGCAATACCCTTGCGCTTCAATACAATTGTTTGTTATTGGACAAAGCTCAGGAAGATCTATGAACCACTGACCGATTCATCAGCCACGTTTGCTTTGTAATCCGTAAGAGCGGTCTACAGGTTACAGTCAGATATGTGACACGGGGAGATTTTTCTGCCATGCATGGTACATTACCTTGACTTGTCTAAGGTGGTATTTCAACCTACTAATCATGGACAATCAGACAAAACATGTTCACCCATTGATCATCCTAATTCTCTGCCTGTACTCAATGTAAGATTAGACTAGTATACATTATCATTACTAGTACTACTATAGTACACTGGCAGATCCACACAAATATATTTGTGTATACTCCAACAATTGGTGACAGATGGTAACTGATTGGGGCTTCGATAAAAATTTACTGACTCTGTCAGCTACTAATCGTAAGGGTCAGTTGAGTTTGCCCATGCCACTAGACTGCTTGAAAGACAGTGACAGGTGGTGACAGACAGTGACAGGCAGTAACTGATTAGGGCTCTGGCAAAAATCTGCCAACTCAGCTAATTGAAAGGTCAGTTTGCTGATGTCTGTAGTGGCAGCTGGCGAAAGTAAGCATGGCAGGGCATAGTCGGTAGCAGAAAATGGTGATGATGGCTGAATGGTGGCGATACTGAGAACCGAAAGTCCAGATTATGAGTTTGCTAATAAATTTCTTGTTGAAGGATTGGAATCTTTTTGTTGAACAAATGACGAGGTTTTGCAGAGCCTGAAGGAGTCATGTTCGAATTCATGTGCTGGCAAAGGTTTTTGACTAAGTGCATTGCTGTGGCGAAAGTCAACATTCTCCCTGAAAATGCTGTAAAAAAAAATCAACCCCCTCACAGTGGGCTTCAGTTATAAGAAACAAAAGTTTTCAAGAGAATGAAAAAGGTTCAGTGGAAGGATTTGTGTAATGATGCACAGCAACGCTGACCAATCCAGCGAGTCAGGATATGGTCGAGCAATGGGAAAAAGAACAGATGAAAGATGAAGGGCCAATGATGGCCAGAGACAAAGACTACGGATATGAAGTGAGCTGCACACTGGTAAAAGCTAAGCTGTATTTTCCATGGGGATACAAAAAATTATAGTTCTGAGCATTCCCAGAACTTATCCTAACTAGGAGATTTTAATATGACTAAGGAAATAAATAATAAATCCCAACATAATGATGCTAAGGTAAGTAGGAGGACAAGCAAACAAAATGGTAGTGAAAGGAGGGGAAATCCACCCCTACAAACCTAGGGAATATTAGTTCCCTACATCATCAAACGAAAAGACCAGTGGGACCCAACATTCACCTCTCAGCAGATGCCAGTGCCCCAACATGGCAGTGCCAACAACTTGAATGGTCAGCAAATGACCTCCAACAACAACAGTGGTTTCAAACATCCTCACAGCAAATGTGCTGGTAAACAGCAATGAGAGCGACAATCTAACGGTCAGCACCATCACGGACACCTTGCATCACTCACATCCAGCGAGCTGACCATCCTAACTGCTGACCCTTGTTCTCTGGCACACTGCATCAGCACCACCCAATACAGCCCACCTGTGTTCCCATGTGCTTGGCACACACTCACCTTAGCACAGTGCATCAGCATCACCCCTTCTGCTGAGGTCGTTCGCACATTGGACCCAGTCATCACTGACTGCAACTTTTTTGACACCATTCCCACTCCTTCGTCATTCACTACAACGACCAACAAAGGGACCAACTCGCTCCATGTTTTTTCTGTACCAACTCACTGATCCACACACGCACTTTTGCACAGCCACACACCAGCAATTTTGCCAATCTCACCAATTTGACCATTTCTGTTCACATGCGTGATTCTGCACTGCCACACAGTGAAATGGACGAGTTATTCTTGCATAGCCATCTCCTGCTCTCGCCTTGAATGGAGCACTTGCTCTTGCACAACCACTCGACGGCGAAAATTTTGCTGACTTTTTGGCCTCTCTTTTCACCCCTTCAGCTGCTACCAGAGCACTAATGGACTCTTTCTCCAATGGCAGTGATAATGAAAACATGCTCAGTCCATCCTCTCTTGCCGCTCCAGCCACCTCTTGGGATGACCAAGATCTGGTTGACGTCTATGGTTCAGACATTGATGCCGAAATCACTGACACAGCTGGCATCATTGCATCGTACTTTGGCAATATTGAGATGGTTGAGGATACCTCATTAGTCCAATCTCTCTCTTCCTTCCACTCTGAGGCTAACTACACTTCTGTTGCTGCACCGCTTGTGCTATACAATACAGAAGAATGTAATTGTACTGTCTCTGCAGCATGTATTTTTTGTACTATCAATAAGTCATGTTCTTGCCCAGAGTGTGTAAAAGATGAGAAGTCCTGGTGGAAAAGACTATTGAAACTATTTAGTTTCTATTGTCTAATG
>JBBPQE010000469.1:0-18873 GCA_038092335.1 Boletus vinaceobasis
AGGGGCAATGCTCGTTCCGCGATTCACAACGTTTGTCTTTGCCCGATCCGGCGTTCACGAGACCTCGAATATGTGGCGATACCACTATGCGATTCGAAGTTGGGGCTGCCCCCCCCCTCCCATCGAGCGTTGTGTGAAGTCCCCGCCCACCGTGGCTGATCCCCATCTGACTGATCGTCGGGTTCTTTACCGTTTGGAACTTTGTCCCAGGCTGCCACATCAGTTATGGATCTAGGCATTCCCATGGTGCTTTCACAACAAGCCAAGGACGCAAGAACGAGCATCAAAACGGCGCCTCGCATCCGAAAGTAGTGACTGTCCGCCCGAGTAAAAAAACATTCATTGTCCTACACCCATTCCCAACAGCGCACGGGGCAGATTTGACGCCGAAACGCACACACGTACAGGTACACCTACACTCTTGTACTGTCCACAAAAGTCGGAAAAAAAAAGGTCGCTTGAAGTATATGTTCCGTGAACCGAACCCTCTGCTACATCATTTCGATCGTGCACGTCCTTTGGGGCGTCGACCCCACCGAGCGCTGACATTGTGAAAGTCCAGTCGTCAGCGCCTCGTTACCCATGCGGGTGAGATCCCGACCCGGTCGGTGCATCCGGATGAACCATCCCAGAAACGTTTGAAAGATACGTCCCCCAATCCTGTACGCTAAACCATTCCCAGTATCAATCTCACAAACACATCTGAAAAGTGAAAAAAAAACGGATACGCACCCAAACCCAGTCGGCGCAGACGACCACATCGCAATCGTGTCCGGGTCTACGTCCAACATCCCGTTCGTCTCCATCATCGATGCGCCCCCGACCACGGTCGCGTCCATGTAGGCCTGTAAATCCGTCGTGGCCGATTGGCTACTTCCACCGCCATGGCCGACCGACGTGTGCGTGTGCTGCGTGGAGAAAGTCCCATACGGACCCGACATCTGGTCTAAAAACAAATCGTCGGTCGAATACGCGTCCCCGTGTCCATGTGCATAGTTGTGTCCCGTCATTGGCACAGGCGGTGGTGGGGAGTTGCTGGGTTGCTGCTGTGCCCCGCCGGACAACGACGAGAACCACATGTTCGGCGAATGCATGGACCCAGAAGACGTCGACGCAGTAGACGACCCCGTCATTGGGAAAGTCACCTGTCCATGCAGGGGTATCCGACCTAAATCGTTGGTATAGACCGGTAGATTGTATGACGGCGGAGGATATGACGGCGGGGGCTGCTGAGAAGGTTGCTGCGACTGCGAGTGAGAGTGGATCTCGCGCGAGATCCGACGCGATCCAGCGATGGTCCTCGGACACTCCCTTGACATCGACGCGGGGCGTGAAGCAAGTGTGGGACTGTCGGAATTCCTTTCACGTTTCGTCCCTCCTTGAGGGCTCGGTTGAGGAAGGGGGAGATCTCCCACAGAAGCGAGTTCGTAAAGAATGTCCCTGGAAAGGGACAGATCGGATGAGCGTACACAAAACGATTCCCTAGGTAATCACGCACCAAAGTCTCCCCGAGGAATGCCACCTGTTAAAAATACCAATAAACGACTCCACTCACGACTGACAAAAGGCGCCCTTTTATGAAACACATACCGACTCTCACAAGACTTCAAAAGCCCCATGCACTTGTGCACATCAGCCATCTCCTTCAACGGATCTGTCGAAAGTCCAGACCGCTTCCCTCCCCAAATATTCAGCAAAAGCACGATCCCAGCAGTGAACGCGTGCATCTGCCGAACAAACTCAGTAGTCTCACAAGAGCACGAAATCCCGTCATACTTGTAGAAATGGTGCAAATCCACCCGAACGTTTCCTGTATATATCAATCACATGGCTGCACGAACGGGCAGCGTTGGTGCAGATGGCAAGAGAAGGGAAGGAGAGAGGGGAGGGTTTGCGGGGAGAGGGTATGAACGGCCGGTGGATGAATATTTGAACAAAGTAGTAGTTTGCGTACAGCGCACTTGACTGCGTGAAAAAGATCGATCCTGCATCCCGAGTAGGATCCCAACGTACTGCGTGGCATGTTAGACAGCGAGGATGATGTGGCATGTGATCATTGCTCACAGTGATCAGGTACTTCGTCGATCCACTTGTTCAGAGACGAATCAAGTTCCGCTACGATATGTTGTTCCCACTGCTGGCCGACGAATCCTAAAAGGATTTTCGACTTGTTGATCGAGTACTACGCTACATTGTCAGCGTATGAAAACAACGTATCACAGAAAGCTTACGATCGTTCTATGCGCAAACGAAAGTATGTTGACAAGTTTGAGAAAGGTGATAAAGAAGGAGAGCGTAGAGGGCTTTTCAGGCGGCTGTTTGAATACTTGTTGTGGATCAGGATGCTCCCAGTACTCGTCATCGCATTCGACAGGGTAATCGAGGTCGAAACTGAAAAAAACGTCAATTCAAGCACTACAAAAACCAAGATAAACCTACTCTTCGTCTTGGATAGCACACGGCCGACCCAAAGACGAGCTCATCTGACGATCAAACATAACAAGCACCCTACGATGCGATACCGAGACCCTGAGATGATGCCCTAAAATGAATTGGCAGGCTTACCAAAACGCCCTCTTCCACAGTTCACCTTCGACGGTGAGTTTCTCGTTGTAGGATTTGCGCCGATGCGCACCAACGTCCTGTGCTAGCCGAATACCTACCCCAACGATCGTCCAGCACGCTTGTGGCGCCGACGTCCCTTGCAAGAACAGAACAGACAACTAGGACTTGTAAAAACCCAACGATGCCAACGAGAAAACAAAGACACCTACACAATACGTCTGCAAATCCTCCAAGCAGGGAGGTCCAAGCAACGTCCTTCTCACCATTTGCACTTGCTCGAAAAACTTCCATCCCGCCGAGTGTCCTAATATCCCACTCTCAACGCTATCCAGAAACACGCGAGGGTCGTCCGTAAAACGCGAAGCAACGGCACAGACCAGAAGATAGACGGCACCAAAAGATGTGCTACGTAAATGCACGCCCTGCACCACCTTGCGCTCAAAGCTGGGGCGGTGCAAGAGAGGTGCCAAGGGGTTCAAGCAGGCGAAATAGAGTTGTACCAGCTTCATGCCCAGTTCCTCGTCAGGAAACGCGTACTCGGGCTCCTCGATATTTCTGGCTGCAAGTTCCCACTTCAGGGGGGGAGGGGATCAAGGTGTATGCATGGAGACGAGGACGAGTTGACCTTACCGGATACGAATCTTCCTCGAGCGGGCGGATAAAATGTTCTCGCGTCTCTTCAAACCCAGTCAGTTCCTTCTTCAGATCTATCGCCTTTTGTATGAGCATCACACCGCTCGACTTCCCAAAGAAGCGTTGGTGCTGACGAGGCACCAAGCTCATTGACTTGAGGCTCTCGGAGAGGCGCAGCGTGATGATATCCTCATCGTCGCTCGGTATCAGATCTTCTAAGGAGGTACCTGCATTGCCGTAAGCCGAGGACGCAGTGTTCGTGGTGCCAGTATGCCCAGAAGTAGAAGCGCCCGCGTTACGCTGCCAGGACTCCCGATCTATCCGACCGCCACCTAGCTCCTGTGAGAAATCGGCATCTGGACAGACCTGAAAATTCCAGGCACGAAAAGACGTTCACATATGGGTACGACGATACACCGTCTCGAAAGGCAAGGCCTACCTTTTGGAGCAGCTTTTCCATTTTCTCCAGGCGACTCTCCAGGCTCTCCACGTATCTGTGATTATGGGACGCGGATTGAGCGAGCATCTCTCAAAGGCTTGGTAGAGAAACACATACCCTTTCGGAGGACCACGTTTCTGGGGAGACGTGGCATCAAACGGTGGCACGAATACGACCGAGCCAAGGGACACACCTTTGCAGCCTCGACGTACGTACATTCGAAATTGTACGCGATGCAATTCGAGCACCGATTTCCCGGCATCTGACTTCCATCACCTGGTACACACATCAGACGTGGGTGGTCCCAAAAAAAAAAAAAAAGACCGGGCTTACAACGAACTAGTCAAGGTACCGCGATTCAAAACAAAACGGCATTGTGAGCGATCCGTTTACATCCGTATCGAGGGCCAAGCGAGGAAACCGATACTGACTTTTCTTGCGGCGACATGTATCACATGCCCTTTGGACCCGTCGCTTCTTGCTGTCCGGGATGATGGTCGGCGAGCCTTCTGGGTCGTTGTAGTCCTCCTCGGCGGAAGACATTACCGGGTGTTGATTACGGAGATCAGTGTCGTATGTGTGCACTGTCTCGATAGCCCCAAAAGGTTTTTATGGACGCGAGCAAAGTGCGCTTGTACGCAGACGAGTGACGAGTGGGAGTTTCGATGTGGTCGGGCAGCGAAATCATACGTATGAAGTGCTACACAGCCCCAGACCCAACTCTCAGCCAATCAGAAATTAGATAAAATTAGATAATTAACTCGGGCTTCGTGCTGCCTTGAGCATATTTCTTTGCGTATTAGTATATCAAGGTTGAGTCGATTTCGTCAAATACAGCCCTGATAATCTGGAAGGACACCATCATGACGAGCAGCATTGAGCGCAGTAAGCCCCGATCTGGCAACCTGGGGCTCTGAGGCGATTTCAAAACCGACAACACAGGTACAGTTCGTGCACGACCAAACAGCATAATTAAGAACAACCGCCTCCCCTCCTAAAAAAGCGTACGTAGCCAGCGCACGAATCCAAGAGGCACATAGGAAAACACTATAACAGCGAGGCGTAGGATACCATAGACAGCAATCGAATCAAAAACCGACCCCAACGAAAAGCAAAAGCCCTCCATGGAAGAAGGAGAAAGAAGAGAGACCATGTACCGAGTAAGAAGACTATATACTAGTGATTGACTATTGTTACATCGTAAATGGACAGTGGGGAATATGTGGGACTACTAAAAACATGTGACGATGCGAGACGGATAAGACTGAAACGGTAATACGGATACGAACATGTGCAACCAAAGGTATGACGGAGAGGGATCAAACCAACTCACCAAACCGAATCCCAGAGGCGCTGTCACAGGTAGTAAACACGCGTATGCTAGAGTAAAGAAAACAGCAACAGCAGGCGTCAATGTAAAACAATGAGGCATGAGATCAACAAGCAAGGGACGAGCATGTTCCGCACGATGGATGACGACCGAAAACGAGGTGACGCGACAACAGAAGAGTGCAAGATGACCAGATAATTAGAAGATCCGATGTGATGGTCCAGAGGCAAATTGAAACGAGTATGTTACCACCCCGAATAGTGGTAGTCGTCAGCCCAACTTCGGTTTCGTGCCATGGCGCGACGCCTTCGTTCGTCCCTGTCCTGGGCATCCGCACCTCTCGTTGCTGTGTCCTGAATCCCTTCGCTACTGGTCGAAGTCAGTGGTCGCAGACCACCTATCCCCTGGCTTGCTCTCCGCGCGGCGAGAGCAGGATTGGTGTTGCTACTAACCTGACGCTCCCAGAGCAACTGTCGGCGCATACTCTCCGACAATTCGGTCTTGAGCATCCGTCGGCGAGTAGTCCTGGGTGTCATGGGCGGCGCAGCTTCAGGAAGGTTATACGGGTGACCGAGTGGAATAGGTGCGGTGGCCGAGCTCAACAAGCCGGGCCCCAGTTCCATAGCAACAGGCTGGATGAGGTGAGATCTGGCGCCCTGTTCCGAACTTCGGCGTGACATCAGTGCCTGCAACTTTTGCTGAGCAACGCTCTGCGACATCTGAATTCTGTCGTCCGCATCGTCACAACTGTCATCTTCCATTTCCTGTTCCTTGGGTGGACCCTTGGGACGGTATCCGTTTTTCTCGCTCTCCTGCCGCTTTGCAGCAGACGAGGTCGACGGTCTTGAACTGCTCACAGCAGTGATCTGCGCCGCCATCGGGAGCGCTGCCGCACTCTTACTCGTGGATAACTTCGGAGGAGCGTACGCGCTGCTACTCCTTTGTGGCACGGGCGCATGCGGCAGCGCCGGCGGGTGCTGGCGCGAAATCTCGGCTGACGACCGGCTCGTCCGATACGGATGGCTTGGTGGGAAGATTGTAGGGTGGGGGTTCATCAACTGTGATAAAAGGCCCGATTGCGTGCGATCGAGATTCGAGTACGAACGCTTGGGAACTTTAGCGAACAGCTCGCGTTGACGCTGAACTTCGAGTGCGGCTTCACGAAGTCGAGTCTCCTCTGCCTCGCGTGCCTTGTCCTCTGCATCCATATCCTCCGAGGCCCATGCTTCAGAGTCTTCCCCATCCGTTGTCTCGTATTCTTCCGATGATATACTGGCCACAACGATCGTCTTCCGTGATTGGACGTTGGCATTTGCATTGCCGTTAACGTTCCCCGTCGCTTTCGCTTTCACATTACCATTGGCATTCGCGTTGCCATTCGCAATGTTGCCGGCAGCAATGTGACCATTGGCGAATCCTTTGGGTACGACAGGGGGATGTGCCTGCGGAGGAGATATTTTTGAGGGTTGGATAGCCGTGAGCGTAAACCCATTAACCGCGGGGGAAGGCCTCGTAGGGCCCTTGTCCGTCGAACCATTTGCTGACCTCGACCCATTCGAGGACCCCGAGCCGATATTAAACATGGCACCCTTCTTTTCCGGACGATCCAATTGGGGGTGCTGCTGCTGCTGTGTCGATAGCTTCCTAACCATCGATAGCGCAACATGCTTTGCCGATTGTGACCGCTTCACTAGGGGGCGCTTCCCGACTTCCTTGCCCCTTTTCGGCTTATTTTGACGGCCGTGCGCAGGATGTCTCGCCCCAACCCCCGCAGCAGCGGTGGTCGATTGCCGATCATCCTCCTCTTCGTCGTCCTCGTCGCCCTCCCGATCTTCCTTGTTATCATCATCCACATCCACATCAGTCAGGACACTCTTCACCTGGCTTGATGCAGCGCTGCTCGCTTCGAATAGGTCGGACGGTGACTTTCCACTCGCGGTCGAGCCGTCTCCCCTTTCAGGCGAGGCATCTTCAGGAGATTGATGTAGGAAGAAGCGACGATCTGACTGTCGGGCCAGCGATCCGGCATCGGTATTACGGGCCGGGGTATGGCATGAGGACGGGTCCCTAGGGATCAGTGAGAGAGGCGGCTGTGATTCCTGTTGCGCGCGTACTTCCTTGGAGGGAACTGTCGGCCGAAGGACGGGAGGTGGTAGAGGTGGTAAAAGGAACGTGGATGGCGGTTGTGGGGCGCCAGGTGTACCATCATGTAATATTGGGGTCATTGGCGGGGTCGGATGTGGGGTCGGGTTAACGACAACGACGCGGGGAAATGGTGCCTGTGTGGACGTAGGTAGTTGTACGAGTGGCACGTTGAGGTCGCAAGGCCGAGATGGCTGCACTGCGGACGGAGGGGTTGACAATACTGCCACGGTGGTGGTGGCAGAGGCTGACTTGCGGTGGGGGATTAAAATTTGGTTTGGTAGCATGTCAACAATGAGACGGCCAACACAAGGGGTTGATTTGCCACGGGGAGAAGTGAGAGGAGCGGTCGACCCTGGAGAGTGCGGAGATATTCGTGGGCGTTCCGGCGTTGACGGGGGAACCATATTGTGCGTTGGGGGTGGCAACGGTGATGGCGATGCCTGATCAGAAGGCGAGGGCAGGCCGAATGAAAGGACTAGAAGAAGGGTGAAGAGCAAGGAGTGAGACATGGCCCGAATTGAGTTACACTAGGCGGTTTTACGAAACAGACGCTCACCTTGGCGTTGGGGTGACACCTTCTCGTTGGTGTGGGCGGGGAAGTAGGAGGAACGGGATCGGTCGTCTTTCATATGAGGCGTGGCCAATTCCGGGGTAGGCGGGCGGTAGGAGACTTGTGCCTGGAGAGTCTCGCGATACCACAACCGCCAAGAGATGTTCTCTAGACGGCGGCCATCTTGGACAGACTCTTTGCACTTTGTGAAGACTGATAAAGGAGGAAGGTCAGAGATGGAGGGTTTGAAAGTATTGGAGTGCAACAGCTCACCTGTCCAGAGATTGTAGAGCGCGTCTTGACCCTGGAGATCCCTGACTGCTTCTGCGGTGACAGAGAGAATGGGGACGGGAAAGGTGGCCAACATGGGCGCGCAGAAAGGAGCGGGGAGGGAGGGATTAGGACGATAAATGAGAGAGGGATAGATAATCAATCCTTTGGAAGCTGGAGAAGAGGAGGTAAAAAGTGGAAGGCCAAGACGGACTAGACGGGCAGAATCCGGTGGTTGAAACAATCACGGTTCCTTGATGATGCAACCGAGGAGAACGGGTGATCCGTACACGACGGGAGCTGTGGGCCAGTGAGTTGGTGTTGTCGTCGTTGACGATGGTTGAAGGCAACGGCGGGGGCCGTGTGCGTTGCGGTGAGAGAAGGAGGCTTGATGCCGAGACGGCCTTGTGAGCGTCGAGCAGCTGGCGTCGACTGACAAATTACTCCCGTGTATGTACCAAAACAGCTAAACAGCTCGGCCCGACACGCTAACGTTTAGCAAATGTAAGTAAATAAATTACACCAAAAATTATTCGGTTTTCGTGTCGACCCGCCTTCGGAACAGCCCGCGAACCGTGAATGAGCCACGCGGTGTGTCATGTGACACTCCACTTTCATATTTCCTTTTCATTCTCCTCCCCTCACCCCACCCCCCATTTGGCACGTAATGTCCGCACCTGCTGTCCACACAAGTCGTGCCGTTCACGGGCCTCCTTTGTCGCGCGCAGCCCATTCCGATCCCGTCCTATCGCTGATCGTCGTGATCGATGTCTCTCCACGCCGACCAGTATTGTCGTACAACAAGGATTCCCGGAGAACGCCGTGAGACACTAATTGTCGAGGTAGAGGTTTGAAACTGCAAGACACGACTGAAACACGACTCTACTTGGTCCTAAGCGAGGCTCATTGGCACAGACAACAACTGAGCAGTGACAAACTAAACACCACAGGTTCATATTAATATTCAATACGGTGAGCCGACTCCGACGTGGGGAAAGTTGAGATCGTGTATGACTGCGGATCTGAGCCACGGCCGCCCCTTCAGGTGTCGTTCGGGAAATCGAAGTGTGGGGTAACGCTGGCACTGCATATGTATGTCACCTTATTTCGGCCCCTCGCCAGAAAAGTAATCAAGTCCGCGCCCAACAGAGAACCGATTGAGAGGCGACTTGTCTGTCATCCCAACTCGTCCGAGCGCAGCGTACTACGGTTCGTCAAGGGCGTTGGTGTTTGAATCCTGGATACGACCAAGCCCACGTGTCACCGGTGTCACCTGTCATCAATAAGGGATTTAACCTACTTTGGTGCACCCGGTCGCTAATGATCACACAAGAAGGTGTCATCCGGTTACCCACGAATCGGGAGAGACCGTAAGCACCACCCCCAGACTTGTCCCGCCTTCTCGACCCTGCAGGTGCACGAAGCCAACGTTTTCCCTCATTCGTGGAGGCAAACAAGCCGTAGGCCAACGGGATCAATAATCACGGCCGGCTTTGGAACCTCAGTACTGTATCGTTCAAACGTCCATCCCTGCCGTAAACGAAGACAGCCATAAGGTCCATAGAAACGTGCGTGCCGCAGAGATACAGCGACCGTGCCACCCGGAGCCTCGGTGGAGATACACGCCAGGCGATCCGCAAAGACAGTCTTTGCAAACGGCATCACGGAATGATAAGAGACAGGTGGACCAGGATTGGAACCTATCCGAGAGGTAGACATGGTTGCCGTTGTGGTCAATCACCCCAACACGTGCTTCTTCGAAGTGATCGACGAGCTCGTGTAGGTCTGCATACCATGTGTCGCAGGCGACAGGGGTACCCCTGAGTCTTGGAACGCGCAGGGAGGAAACAAACCACGAAATTACGTTCGAAAGACGGCGTGGGGTGTGCATACCAATTCATCAGGTCGCTAGGTGATGAAGGGTGCAGGGGGTAGGCTAGACAGGTGGGAGCTATAACTTGAAATGCACCAGTGTCGACCCGTCCAGACTCAGGTTTCAGCTCGAGCATAGCCAAAGGGAAAAAACACAGTTTCCACTCACCCAAGAATCTCAATGGTAATTCTTGGTCCGTGCACGTTGTGGAGTACTGCGCGATGGTCGCCTCGGCTGCCACACTATTGCGGAGGCGAAATGCGTACATAATCGTCAAGAGGCGTCCTGAAAGGGAACGGATGAGATTCAAGGTAGTATCAACCAGCACTTGGTCCGCGATTCGCGAAGCAGAGAGGAGATCGAATACGACGCAGAAGTGATGGCCGGGAACACCTCGACGGACACTGATCATCGTCGGCGTTCATCATCGAAGGGATTCGTCATTCGGTGGATGCGTTACGATTCTATGGTGGTCGGGTGTAGCTTGAACATCCCAACCGGACTCCGAAGGTATGGTTACACAACCCTCAAAATAGATATATGGCACAAGGGTGAAGTCGGGAAGGTGACGTTATTGATAATCTGATTGAGAACGACGGATTAGACCGTATCTCTTCGCTTCGTCCTCGTCAAATGTGGAACATGTGAGGAATCAGGCGCAATTTTGTTGGAGTCACCAAGGCCAGTCACGAGATCGAGATCATGCAACACGGAGCCGACTTGAAGTATAGCTTTAAATCGGTGCTATCATCGCACTAGGAAGTTGCAAATCAGCACAGTAGTAGAACATATATACAAGAGATTTGCTGTGTTACTTTTAAGGGTGGCATAAGTCCAGTCATAACATTAGGCTCAGGGAAGACCAGAATTGCATATAAAATAATGCTTTTTTGCTCGGGACATACTACATTGGAATATCTGAAACTTTCTTCCGAAATCTCCTGGGTTATGAATCCATTGCAACGAGACAAAGTTGGTTTCAGAGGCAACCGGTCGGAGCATGAAATGTTGCGGCCGGCTTGGCGGCACAGATCAGACCTCTACACTGCAGCTTGAAGCGGAGATTATAAATGCGCCAAACAACGTGTGACTGAATCTCTGCATTTTTGGACTTTCTTCCGCGCCGGCATCTCTCCGGCACGCGACGCTGTCGACGGATCCTGTCACTCTGCTTGTGGATTCGTCAAAGGCAACACTTCCCCCATATACTTTTTAATCTCATCTTGTAGAAATGCAAAGTGATCGATTTCACCACCCGACATCGCAACTCCAGTGCAGTAGCACGCGGAGTGCATTCCACACGTAGAGAATGCAGGCCTGTGATCCGGTCGGATCCCGCACTGCGCGCTTTTACAGCTACCGAATTGGCTTATCAAGTGAGTGGACCGGCTCAACCAGTTCCGACCACACGGGACCATTTAGAACCCGTCGGGACGGCGGGCGGCAGCCCTTCAAGCGACGTTTAACGTGAACGTTTATCATATACGTGAAAACCGTCACGGGGACTGGCTGGCAAGAAGTTGTAGGCAACGGTTGCCAGTAAGTTACGCTGGGCTCAGTGCGTGCCACATTATCATTTGCGTAGACTCGGCTTGAAACGTGGACGACGGTTTCCTGGCAAAAGTCACAACGTATCTGCAGACTGGCTCATACCTTTCCCTTCTTTCCTTATTTCAGGCCTCGTGGTATTGGACCCTGGACCCTGAAGAATCGATCCGACATCCGCTGATACCTGTACGTTGCTCGCTTCTACTCTCACCTACTCACAACTTGGCCGAGGCAACCCAAGTTAAATATTGAGGTGACAGGAGCGCATACGAGAATACACGATACAGTCGTGCACGAAACTGTGGCAGCTCGAGCACCTAAACCTCTGGGCGCTCGAATCTCTGGAAGCACTTCTAGAAACGCGTTTGGAGGACTCATCTGCATCACGCACGGAAAGTCGGAACTAGTAGATGTCCTATGGAAGATCGTGAAAGAGGGCGTAAAGCCGTCGCAAGAAACTGATGACTGGGTGAATCACCTCATGTTCCAGCCACCGGGTGTCGTACAGCAAACCCTCGCCGCTACTTCACATTGATGCTTCTCTCAGCGCCCCTCGCTCCGCCACAACAGATCTAGTACATTCACCTTTCGTCTATCACAGTGAACTCCCGGTACGCGCTGGATTACCATATGTATTCAAGCTATTTTACATGCTCCACCCCCTTTTTAATGTTTGTCTTCATGTCCAATCTCGGCAGCTCGCAGTATTTCTTCGGGTCGCGGATCGATTAGCTAGAGTGCGCTTTTATTCCTACATGCTCCAGACTCGCACTCACATGAATGCCATATTATCTATCCAATTTAAATCTCATTCTACTCCATGCGTCCTCGTTCTTCCGAGATAGCCAACTCAATCATTGATTGGTACATTCCGACGTGGGGACTATTCCTAGTGTGTCTCTCCGATTGTCAATCCACGGCCCATAGCCTCCGTTGTCACTCACGAGACTCTCGAACCAGCAGCGCTCCTCGGGTCAAACGTGATTAGTTGCATCCCTGCGCCGCACAAGGGTCGCATCACTGTCTGATCTCTAGTTGAAGGTCATCGGGGGTTTTGGAAAGATCTGGTAAAGCACGCCTTCCCTCACCAGATGGCCAGAGGCACAGCTCCTCTGAATGGATTTCGACAGTGCGTGACTGTAAGTTGGACCATCGCAGTTTCCCTCACCCGTCTCAACCCGAGCTACTCAGCAAGACGCCACACGGGATCGTCCTCGTCGGGGATTGGAAATATCGAGGGATCGGTAAGTGAAAGGAAACGTTGGCGTGATGGTGACCAACTTGGCGGAGCTCCGCGGTCTGCATACATGACGGCGGGAAAAGAATCCGCATTTTCACTCGACAGCTGTTTGGCAGACCCGGGGACAATTGAATATAATCAACTAATATCCACTGTCACTGGTGTGGGCGCTCGTCAGCACGTCAGCTATAGCTAGCTGGGCTACTTCAAAGCACGTACTCCTGGGCCCTTTCTCGGCTTGAAAAACAAAGATGATGAAGCATATATCGTACCCCCCATCTCTTGTCGTGGAGCTGTGCACGATTACGGACCATGTATATCACGATGTATACACACTGCAGTGAGGCAAGCTGTCGAACGTCAGTTGGTCACCGGTCGCCAGACCGTCAGTGGTCAACTGAGGCGGAGGACATGGTTTCCTTCAAATAATGTCGCGTTACTTCAAGTTGCACACCCGGGCGGACCCACTGACACACCACATTTCGGTTCGAAGGTTGAGTAAATCACTGACAGACACTCCATGAAGTCAAGTTCCGTATGCCAATTTTCACTGAATGGTATCCAAACCTGCGAACCCCGCCGACGTTTCGGAGACTTGTTGAACGGCAATATTTGGTCTTGCATTTTTTTACTTCCTCTTCTTCCGCCTCCAAAGGATTGATTATCAAGACATGGGGTGATGGTCACCAAGTTGGTCCACCGTACGTACTCGTCCTTTCAAGTAAATTCCCTCCCCAGCTTCAAGTTCATCATTCCATTTTCAGCGTCACTTGCAACTTGAATATGATTTCATCACGTCGACTGAACTAACCACAAATGGCGTCTTCACTCCACCTTCATCATGATGGCATCATGGCCACAGGATGGCTTACCAGAATCCGCTTTGATCCCGCTCGGGGCTACGACTCGAACGTTCGGATTCGATTTGCTGTTTTCCCTTGAATTCTGAGCGCTCGCGAGTACACCTTTTTGCATCGCCTGGCAATGGCGGTCACCGCCGACCCTCCATTGAGCATGACCGAGTCGCCGCTGACGTCTTTCTTTGTTCGCCTCCGTGTCGGACGCGCGCGGTGTTATCTAGGATTTAAAAAGTGTCATTGTCACCATCTCAACCGAATTCGGATCCCCACTGGCAAGTGGGGCTTCATTGAATTGCCATCGTCACGCCGAACAGCGCCGTTGAACCTCGTTGGTCAAGTTGATCGTTTGCCGGCACGGGTGGTTCAGAAAGGTACATATTGACGGATGGTCTGGCGCTCAGTGGCAACTTGCCACACCGTCGCCCGTACGAGAACCCACACAGTCACACCACCCTGGCAGTTGCCCCATCATAAAGCCCAATAGAGCAACTTGGAAATGACGCCCTTTGGAATGCCAAGTTGTTTCTCACGTCGGCAGAACACTGAAGACTGGAAAAGCTTCGTGGCGACATTGTCTAGGTAGTGGAAAGACGCCCTGGATGACAAGTGTCCGATAGATTGCATTCTCACTCGAACATGACTATTCCAAGTATGAGGGTCTTGCCGTAGACCGACTTGAGATGAAGTGGTTCTGATCTCCTGCGGTCAGGCAGTGCCGAAAACTGTCTAGAGAAAGGCTTGGCCAGCGGCCAGCTTCACCGGAAGTATCTCGAGATCTCTGGATAAGTTCTGGAACATCAGAGCCTGTGGCGGTAACCTGAGTACTCGCAACACGCTTGACCCGAGCGGGACAGGCGGCCTGAACAGTCATCATGGGGCAAATTATTCATTGATCGGGGTGGGAAGACATGCTGGGCATCAGCGCTCAGCGACGCGTTGTTCGAGAGGGGCATTGGCTGGTGCGTAATCACTATTAGGCTCACAAGGGTGCAGATGTGGTGAAAACAGAGGTCCACCAAAATCCAATGTCTGATCGATCGTGAGCTGGGGTTGCACAAGTGTAGTTATGATACATGGTTCGTGGAGAGTGATGTAGATATAGATATCAAGTAAAAGCAAAAACGAGATTTGAAAAAGGGACCTCTATGTATGCCATGCGAAGCGATGTCCAGAAATGCACCCATCTTTGCGTGAAAAAGAAAGGGGATCGGAAAATGCGCATGCATGTTCCAACGACGCATGCTCGACTCGAATGCCCACTCCCGACCCGCGCCGAGCGAACATGGCACGGTCAGAGTTACTGTCAGTCGATCAGCATGATTAAGTAAGGTAAAGCTATCCTCCACGCACACCACACGCCGCGCATCGCATCCTCAGCTTCGGGTCGCTCCGGGTCTTCATATTGACAGGGTGTCTTTCCACCGATCCGCGACAGCCTCGCCTTTGAATACCTCGTGCAATACCTCCTTCACATCCTCCACGTACACAAAGCGGATCCCAGTCTTGACGCTCTCTGGAACGTTCTCCTCAATATCAGCGCGGTTGGCAGCAGGTGCGAGGATCGTCTTAATCCCTGCTCGGTGTGCCGCGAGGATCTTCTCCTTCAGCCCACCAACAGGGAGAACTTGACCCACGAGGGAGATTTCGCCGGTCATCGCTATCATATAACAGCGCACGTCAGCCACACGCAACGACGACATGCCCATCAAGCAACGAGACAAATACTCACCAATGTCAGGACTTATCTGCGTCTTTGTAAAGAGCGAGACAAAAGCAGACAAGATAGCGGTCCCGGCGCTCGGCCCTTCCTTGCCGATGCTACCCTCGGGCATATGTACATGAATATCCCGATCGGTCAAGAACTGCTCATCCGGCGACGTGGTTATCCCGAGTTCGTACGCGTGTGCTTTGACCCAGCTCAAACCGATCTGTGCGCTTTCTCGGATGACCTCGCCAAGCTTGCCGGTCAGCTGCAGGCCACCTTTGCCTGGCATGCTCTGATGGTGCACGTGAGCTCAAGTTGTTGCGGAAATATGGGCTAAGCGCTTACCGTGGCTTCGACGGGCATGACAGCGCCTGACCCATTGCCCAGATAGCCTAGACCCGTACTAACGCCGGATGGCGGAGGATTGACGTACATCCTATCCTTGTGGTACACGGGGGGGCCAACATAATCCTTAAGATTCTCCGGAGTGATCCTGACATGAATGTGTTCAGGGACTCTGAGTGGTTGGCGCTCTTGGGTCGTCACGGTTTTGCGCTCCGAGGATTCATGAGTCGAGGTTTCGGTAGGCGTTTCGCTCGGTTCGTTTGGTTGTGGTTCTTGGGATTCTACAGTCCGTGATTCAGCAGTAGACACTTTAGGGTTTGGTGTCGGTTCGGGGAACACGTCCTCGCCAAGATCCAGGATCAGCTTGAGCGCTGCTTTCCGGTATATCTATGGCATTTACATTAGAAATCAGAGATCATTTCACGAGGTCCCCACAGAATCGTACCTTGTCAATGTGCTTCTTCAAGTTTCGCACGCCACTCTCGCGGCAGTAATACTTGATAAGCACATCTACGGTGGATGGGTCGAGAAGGACGTCTGTATCTTTGAGGCCAGAGGCTTCCTTTGCTTGGGGACCAAGGTATTTTTCCGCAATGACACATTTCTCCTCTGAGACGTAGCCACTGACTTCGAGAACCTCCATTCGATCAAGCAAGGGAGCGGGTATAGTATCAAGAGTGTTCGCTGACACCGCACCTGTGAGCGCAATTCTCGCAGAGAAAATGCTAGGGCTACTCACCGGTGCAAACGAAGAGAACACGGGACAAATCGACGGGGACATCCATACTGTATGTGCCAGGTCAACTCACCAAACAACATTACGGGGACGGGGAACCAACACGTACTAATGGTCTAGGAACCCATTGTTCTGTTCAGGATCCAACATCTCTAGCAACGCGCTCGCTGGATCCCCGTTGATCCCCCTTCCGATCTTGTCCACTTCGTCGATCAACACAAGGGGATTCTCCGTGCCAACCCTCTTCAAGGCTTGGATGATCTTTCCGGGGAGCGCACCAACGTATGTCCTCCGATGCCCTTTGATCTCAGCAACGTCAGTTAACCCACCGACCGAGAACCGGAAGAATTGTCTGTTTAATGCACGTGCAATGGATTTGCCGATAGAGGTTTTCCCGACACCAGGAGGACCGACTAGGCAAATAATCTTGCCTTCGACCGTCCCGCGAAGCTTACCAACAGCGAGGAACTCAAGGATACGATCTTTGACTTCCTTAAGGCCGTAATGATCTTCGTCGAGGACCTTCTGGGCATGCGTGATGGAGTAGTTCTCCGAAGAGTGCTGACCCCAAGGGATCTAAAAAGAGAAATGAATATGTCAATAGTAAGAAAGAAAGAAAAACTGACTTGGGTAAGCCATTCAAGATAGTTGCGGGTCACGTTCGCCTCCGAAGCCGCGGGTTCCAAGCCCATAAGTTTATTCAGTTCCTCATCAAAGACCTTCCGAACACCCTCAGGCATTTTCAACGCAGCAGCTCGCTCCTTGAACTTTTCGATGAGCTTATCCTTCCCGTCCGACTCCATGCCAAGTTCCTTCTTGATGCCTTTCAGTTGCTCCATTAAGTAATACTCGCGCTGTCTCTTGGCAATCTTGCTGTCGACGTCGCGAGAGAGCTTACTCTGCAACTGGGCATTGATAAGCTCTTTCTTGAGCACTAAGAGGGATTTGCGCAGACGGTCCTCCACGGTGAGGCTCTCCAATACATCCTGGAGCTCGCCAACCTCGCCACTTGACACAGCCGCTGCGAAGTCTGCAAGCTTATCGGGCTCGTCAAAGACATTCGAAGCGACTTGATTGATCGAGAAGTTGGTAATCTGATCGCGGAAAAGTGGGTTGAGCTGGGCAATGTCCTTGAACACGGAGACGATTTCCGACATAAAAGCGCGGATATACTGGTCGTCTTTGTTGTAGGGTTGGGTGAGGAGGTTATCGACCTGGACAATCGAGATGGCATGGTTGTGCAAGAACGACGTCTGTACCGGACCTATCGGCATATTCAAGTCAAAACGTATAACAGATGCAGTATTGTCTTGGATTTACCAGAAATCTTGGAGACCTCGCCTTTTGCGTATTCCGGTGACGGAGACAGGGACGGCGTCTCCGGTGGTGTGACAGTTTGGGCATCTTCCGGTGCAACCTTGGCGAGTAGTGGATGTTCTCCAGCCTTGAGCAATTCCGTTATCTTTATCCGCCTGTGAGGATACAAGACGGCCGTGAGACCTTCTTCCTTTTCTTCACCCGAACCAGTAGTTGCAGAAAATACGCTTGTGATCTGAGCAAAAACGCCAACAGGGTGAACTGAATTAATGTCCGTGATGACATCGCTATCCGTATTCTCGTCCTTGAGAAGGAAAGCACCAAGGTAGGGTTGTCCACGCTTCATCATCTCCTTAATTGCAGCGACTACCGCAGGATTGCGAACAACAACAGCCTTGTAAAATCCAGGAAAGAGAGGGCGTCGAGCGATAGGGAGAGCAAGGACCTGTGGATATATTTCTGGGACGGACTGTTTGGCTATCGAACTTGGTGTAGGAGTCCGTTGAGGTGGGGGAGGCTGGGAATCGGCTGGATCACTGCTGTCCCCACTCGAGGACGAGGGAGGTGAACTGGCCGAGGAACCAGCGGGATCCTCATCATGCGAGCTCTCCATGCGTGCATGGTCACCATTCGTCTTGCTCGTCGACTCGGCCGCTTCAGATTCTTCTGACTCGGCGACGTCGGTGGGGTCGTCCGACTTGTTGTTCGACCAGCGTGGGTAGTACAGGAGCGGCGAAGACCGCGCAGACGCGAGTCTTGAAGATGTAAAGGACCTCTGGCTGGCAAACTGGGTTGCAATTAGAAAACCTGGGAGTGAGGCTACGGGTCGGAATGGGATCGTGTGCAATGGTGTTGCCTGTCTAGACGCCAACTGGCGTGCACGACACGTGGCGCTGGCCCGAAAGCTGCGTGCGAAGGGCATTGGAAGGCAGACGACCTCCACACCCAGATGGGAGAACGTGCGCTCCGACTCGGAGTGGGTTTAGTGAACAACGCTGACGCAGAAGATTCTCGTGTAAAATGCGTACCGGGCAGGATGACTCAGCAGCATTTCCCAGCGGTTTCGGAATACCCACACCAAGTCTCAAGCACTGCAAGCATTGCACCATGTGTTGCCAGAGAACATTGACAAAACATGAAACAATAAGATAAAATTTTATTCAGGCTTTTTTGGGGGGGAATATCTAAATAATACTTTGTATTTTCACTTAATGTTCTATCCTGTGACAATCAGAAAGAACATGTTATATGTTCAGTACCATAAAGTACAACATTTGGATGGCTGCTGTTGTGATAGAAAACATGATAGAAACAGAC
>JBBPQE010000470.1:0-18856 GCA_038092335.1 Boletus vinaceobasis
CCGTCCGTCGTTGTGCTCATTCGCGTCGCTTGCGCCTTTTTTCACTGTCGTCGTCTCTCTTTCTTGGAAACGCGCAGCGAACCCGTTGAGAATCATCACCGGCCGTGGGACACACTCTGCCAATGGCGTCGGCGTTTTGAAACCTGCCGTTCGGAATGCGCTCGTACGGGCTGGTTGGAACGTCGGCGTTTGGGACGGCGGGCTCGTCGTGCGCGGACGCACCTAGCCGTTGGCGTTGGTCGTCCATTCATCGATTCACTCACGACTGCACACGCACACACGACGGATCCGATCGAGATTTCGGTTACGACTTCGTCAATGGCTTTCAATTCCGCGCATACCCCCTGGATCTAATGTTCATTCTGTTCATGACTGTCGCATATCGTGTACATGTATGTGTTGCTTTTTCTTTTTTCTTGTATTCTATCGCTCCGATACCTGTAAAGTTGGAAGGCATTTTCCTTGTTACCCTCGCTTTTCTTGGTTATTTTACTGCTATCGTCATGTAGGATCACAAGGTTTGCATGTGGGGATCGTTGCATGTATGTCATAACAATATCGACAGCAATTCCACCGTTCCATAACGAACATATAAATACAAGGCGGTCTCTTGATAGCGACGAAACGAATGCAATGGAGATACTGTTACAGTGAAACCGAACGAGCAACCCTCCTTCAGCTTGAAACGCCAGGCGAGAGAGCAAGAAAAGAAATAGACCACCAGACGTATGAAATGCAGCGAGTGTTTGTCCATGTTCCAGGAAGACGATAACCATGCATCGAAAACAACATTGAAGAGCCAGTCACGCAACGGATGCCAAGAAAGAGAAAGAAAGAATAGCGACATGCGGTCATCCTCACTGATTTAACGCCTCCTCAAGCCTAGCCGACGTGGAGGACCAAACTCCAAGCCGTGCCACAAGCCACCCAAGTTCATCTCGTCAGCTTCAGCCCCCTTCTTAGACTGAGGCACCGCAAGACCGAGGTACTCCAGGTCCTCGATCCAGGCACCTTGCAGCAACAACTCGTCATCGGATTCAGATTTAGATCCGGATTGGACAGCCGCAAGCTTGGTGGCGAGCGCACCTCTGGCTGCCCGACTGGGTAACCCTGTGCCTTTGGTCGCAAGTTTCGAGTCCGGGCCAACGACGGTTCCAGAGCGAGTGCGCCGCACATTCGATAGAGAAGAAACGGTTAATCCAGGGGCAACGTTGGACGAGGGAACGCCAGGTCTAACAAAATCGGATGCACGAATAGTGCCTGCGCGGTGTCGAACAGGCCTTCGCTTAACAGACTTCTTTGTAGTGGACTCGGCGAGGGCGAGGGAATCCTGCAGAGAGTGCGAACACGTTTGAAGCGGGATAGAGGTGGGCGGATGATTTGTTGCTCCGTCCGAGTGCGTGTCCAAATCACCTGCTTCGGATACAGTTAATAAAGGACAACCTATGCAGCGGCGCGGTGACTATGGAAACGTGTGCGTTTGACGAGGCAAGACCAAAGGATGATGTAAAAAAGTAGCCCGGGACAATCAAACGGACGTGTCACTTAGGAGACATACCACGGATGTCCATTGATCGGAACCCCAGCGCCAAGTCTGATGCGGGGCTTGAAGGAGGACAAGAAGTAGTTGCCTTGGGCGGCGAAGATGGTGGAGTTAGTGTGCCAGGGTTCTTAAACGCACGAGTAATGAAAGTTTCGCCGTGCGCAGGGCTGGTGCCAGGCAAGCCAAACGGTTGTTCCCCAACAGATGTCTTAGGTACGTCCTCCGAACCAGGCGTTTTGGTAGCTGGAGTCGACGCAGGGGAGTAGGGCAAGTCAGAAAGGGGGATGTCATACTCTGCAACGAATGACCCGGATAGGGTGTGACCCGCTCGCGAGTTCTCAACCGTTTCAAGATGAGCAGGAGGTTGGCGAACAACGTGAGTTGGCTTTTTGTCCCGGCCGGTGGCACTGTTCCTCTCAACAATCGTTCTACCATTGTTCGTGGCAGGAAGTGACCCGATTGTGAACTCGTCAGAAGATGAAAAGATACTGTTCCCGGATAGGTGAATGGCCTGATGTCGTGGGGGTACGGTACCGTCCATCATCTCGACATCTCGACCGCTACCCTCAGTGAAATCCTTGCGCAGAGAGAAAGAAGAAAGGGAATTGTCGGCTTTGGTCTGGCGCCTATGCAGGTTAGGCAATCTTCGCAATCGGGATGTTGCCGGAGTCGAGCAGGATTGGGGTCGATCAGTATAAAATGAGGCATTGCTATGAACAGATCCACCGGGCGATGGGATTTCATCATAACCATACAAATTGCGAGAGAATGCCTTGGGAGGCGTAAACCAGTCTTCCTGTGCAAATTGGGAGCGCATATACGAGGCCGAAGGGGTCGAGGGATAACGCTGGTGTTTGATATGTCTAGCAGGAGGTTCCCTGTCCGTATCCTTGAGCGACACGGTGGAACCTTTCCGCGAAACCCGTCGAGTGTTTTCTTTGAAGACTCCTGAAAGGGTACGGGATTTTGCATGGAGGGAGCTACGCGGAATTCGACGGGAGGATCGTCCTCGCCCTTTATGTTTGGGAGACGAGGCAGCTGAACCCGGACGGCTACTGAACGGCGATGCGAGAGTTTGGTGATGCACGCCATTTTCTTTGAGGTTCCTGGAGCTGGTACGAGACATGACACGCTTGACAACAGGGACCGGCGACAACTGCTCTGGCACCAGAGGTTTTACGACGACCGACTCGTGGACCGATTGCGAAGAGGGAAACGGTGTTTGGAACGTGATATCATCCGGTAGGGGCACATCGGAGGGTAGCCCAGCGGGCTCGACATTCGAGACGCGCTCTTGGGTACGCTTTATCCTCTTCGCGAGGTGCTCCCTTATATGTTCGATGTTCTTGTCTTCCAACTGGTCGGCGAGAGCAACACGACGGGACCGTTTGAGCATGCGACGGGCCATCTGGGTGCGTGTGAGATCGTTTATTTCCGGCGGAAGGACCTCCAATGGGGATGAGATCGACTTCTTGTTCGCATTCTGGCCGCGCCTCCTTTTGTGGGCATAAGTCACCCTGACAGACTGTCGACCGAGCATGATGGCCCGGTGGAATCGACAGCGGGCGCTGTCCTCGACGACGACGAGATGGTCGTGCAGACGAAAGACTGAGATAATTAGGTGGGTTCCTTTTTAAGTAAGTAGCTGTCGAAATTACATAATATTACGACAATCCACAGATCGTTTCGTGGCTGTGCTTGCAAGGCACGAACGACAAAGACTCGGAACCAAACAAGAGTCAGACATAACAACTTCAAGTTCCTGCTTGGCCAATCAACGTCCTCCACCTGACCACTACTCTACCCATTTAGAGTCCCCCTATTTTTCAACGAACATCTCTATAAAGACACCGTAAACGTGGACAATGACTGTAATGGGCGTCTCGCAGAACACCGGTCGTGCCCCGCAACCGCTGGCACACAATCACTCTGGGAGCGCGACGCCCTCCACCATGAACCTCACTTGCTAAAGATACCGCCAGTGTTTCAAAGGACACTACCTGCAGGCTACAGCGTGGCCGCGGCATCTCTTGCAGGCACCTCTAACGGTAACAAAGCAGGAGAAAGCACGCTGGAAAGCCCGCGTGTACTCAATTATGGCGATGACAGTGCACGAAAAGAGGAAGAAAAGGGGGCACGTGTTGAACCTGAAGTAGAGGTTGAGCCGGAACCTCCATTCTACCTGTGCTGGGCGAGGGTGCTAGAGGGGAGAGGCGGCTCTTTATTCCGCCGATCGTCATTGGGCGGAGCCAAGGGGAAAGTTTGGAAGTGCTAAGTAAGGGCGAGCCGATTGGCGAAACAGCGCTCGGTGAGTGAATCACATGCTGATCTGGAGGAGGCAGTATCGCGCTTCAAGACCTGGGAAGATGGGGGTGGCGCAGAGATCCACCATACGGAGTTGCGATTGCGATATGGATTCGGGTCTGTTTGCGACAATTGAATTGGTTATGGTTATGCAACCGCCACAAGTATGTTTCTTCCCCGTCGTATTGAGTCAGCTGAGATGCCCTGACGCGGCAGATTGAAATCCTGAGAATTTAGGGATTAGGGATGAATGGCGATGAGCGTGTTTTAGAATCCTCTCAGGGTCTTTCAGGGTGAGTTACCATGCAAGGCTCTCGTGGCTTTTGCGTGGCTTCCATGCTACCGACGTTGGACGATTATGGGGCAGGGACCCTCGCTGGGCCCTGTACTCGTTCACGGTGTACACCTCTTCCCCACCAGATAGCGTTGCCGATCGTCGCTGCCTTCCCACGTGGACCTTGCGTGGACCAGCTCATGACTCCATCGATTCTCACATGGCATCCACATGACAATCGCCACTAGAAAGGCTCTGCACCTAAACGAAGGGATCATGTACAAGCCCTGCGCGCGGCTGTCACCACGACGCCGAGTGTCTCGACTATGTGCCATCTCTATTGTATGCACCTTGATGCATCATGATGGCCAATGCACAGCCGTATATGTACATCATGTGGGTCCGCCTGTGTAAGCTAGTGAGGGCATACAAAGGTACCAGATTGCCTCCGTGTGGCGCTTTGCCAACATTTCTTGGCCGCGTCAGCCGTGTTGCGACAGAATGTATGTGATTCAGGATACATACATCGCCTACGCCAGCACTTACTACAAGGAGTACTGTTTCTTGTTACAGTACGGACCCAATAAATTGACCCTGATAGACAGGGTCCACCGCGCATTCGGGGCCTTTCCCACACATTAATTTCTAACATTCCAAAAAATATACGAATTCATGGTACAGTGGAAAAAATGTCGAACGCACTCTCTCGGAAACAGCGAGCTGATTGCTTTGTCATCATCGAGAACTGTCTTCGGGAGTGTGCGAATTACTTAAGCAACCGGGTGACTGAGGTCCTCCCTTCGAGGCGCTCACGTACCACCTTACGCCATGCAGGCTTTTGGGAACTGTACACGTCCGGAATAGATAACAGGGTACCACAAACTTTACCAAGGAGGTCCCTCAGTCAGGAAACTCGGGACTAGGAAAGGTGAGCAAATTTTCCTTCTCATTGGGGATAACACAGGGGCCGCTGAATTTCCTTTTCCATCAGCTGTCGTTCTCAAAGGGCTTGCAAAAAAAAAGCGGCTGCAAGCGGTGACGTTACAGACGTGCCTCCGCAGACCGGGACCAGACTTGGTTCTCAGAGGGGCTAATCACTGAACAATTGATCTGTCAACGTCGTGGAGTGGCGCGCAGGCCTCGCCCCCTTTCGACTCACGTTGATTGACATTCATGGATATTAATGGAGGCATCCGCCCGCTTGGACCAAATCAATCAATATTGTCAATAGCATAGAATTCAAAGTGATTCAAAACAACCGTTGGAGTATCGCTCCAAACACCAGCATAACCGGTGGGGACATATCTGGAATTACTCAGCATCAACCGGATCCTCTGTCTTCCACCGCAGATTCGATTCATAAAACATGATAAGCTGATCCAGAAAAATAATCAGTGTCAGCTGAACACTGGCAAGCGAGCACGAACCTTCTGAGGGAACTTTTCAGCGCAAACGCGAGAGCTCTCTCGTACGCGCTTCTTGTCCTTTTTCCTAGGAGTACTAAGCACAGACGAACAGGATGATGGACGGATAGCTTACAAAGTGAAGAATACGTAGAGTTCGCCATCCTCTTCGCGTTCGACCGTGTCGACCGTGTTTACGAGTTCTTCCCATGACGGGACCTTCATGTGCTTCTTCATGTTACCAACTGGTTCCTCGCCGTCTGACCCCTGCATGATATCCTGCCGGGAAAGGCCATTGCTCTTCCGAGGTTTCTTCTTTGCCCTCTGCTCATCCTCATCTTCGTCTCGGGTCTCTGGTTTGTCCGATGATAACCCGTCTTTCTTGGGTCTGCCACGCTTCTTTACAAAACTCTCTGGTTCGGGAGAGGACCGAAACTCAGCGAGAGATTTCCTCGACAACTTCTCAGGGGATTTAGGCTTTAATTTGACAGGTTCTGACTTGCGAGGACCAGTTTTGCTCTTCTTCCTCTCTTCCCAATACAGGTCGATAACTTCCTGTGCGTTTCTAAGAGAGAACCAGTGAGGTGGCAGTTGGAAACACAAAATCATGACCACATACCCTGCATCTCTCTCATCTACCCAGCTGTTGTGCTCATCTCCATAATTTTTCCACTTGACGAAATACCCCATCCGACCCTTGTGTCGCGAGAGACACGCCAATGGTCCGTGATCATGAGGGAACGAGAGACAACAAAGGAGCTCACCCCAGGGAACTGTCCTTTCTTCGCATCGAGAATTTTTTCTATCTCATACTCCTCCTCCTCCTCCTCCTCCTCATCCTCGACCACTGCCGCGGTTTCTTCGGGCTCCTCGTTCTCCTCGTTCGTCTCTTTCGCCTTTTGCACCACCTCTACCACATCAGATTCAGAGGCAGATGTCGCGCGTCGTTTCTTCGAAGCGTACGTTTTCTTCAGAGACCCGGGTTGAACTCGCTCGCTTTCGGTTTCAGAGGTCATACCGCGGCCGGGCATTGTTCTGCAATCTCGACGCGACGAGCTGTAAGGTCGGATTTCCACGAACACGAGTCTTGCGAACCCAACAATTGCGCGTTGGTGGCACCGACACAGTTGTGGGAACTCAATTCAACCCCAGCGCGCAATACAACCCTCCCATGTATCCAAGTTAGGAAGAACACCCCTCGAAGCATGGATCGACTTAGTGCGCGCCGTAGCTGTGCGAGAGGCGAAGTTCAGGCTGTAGCATCCGTGTCTCAGTGTACCGTAAGTCGACTGTCGCAGAGTTATCAAGCTGTGTTTCCTCAGCGGGTCACGGTGCTTGACGACAACACACCGTCGGGAATGAACACTCCCGACAATTGGTGATCCGGTAGAGGCGATGTTCAAGGAGGATGTTAACATCGTAGTTAGGCTGCATAAAGTCATACTTTCGTGAAGCAGTAGCAACGGGACAAGTTTTGCCAAGGAGCGGTGGAGCACACTGTAAAAAAGGAGGCTATGAAAGTTACATTAGTCACCCTATCTCCGGGACGGACTCGCACTCCGTCCACGTGCTTCTCTCCCTCTCCCTTTCTTTGGCCCAGAGGGTGGTGGCCGCACAAATGCGTAGTCGCACTGTATAGCCTGTTCCAGTAGCGGTGTCCCCGACGCGCCATCAATGGCTGCCTGTGCATCGGCCATGGTCTCATACTCGACCAGGGCATAGCCCTGATTGTAGTGCGCGTCAGTATGTGTGCCTGCAGTTGCATTGCACACGTCGCGCACCTTGACATAGCCCGTGCGGCGATCCAAGTTGAGATGCAAGTTTTTTATTTCACCGAACTCGGCGAACTTGTCGGTGACATCCTCCTCCGTTGCCTCTTCATGAACGTTGGTGACCAAGACGATCCAACCTTCTACGGCTGAGCAATGCAAAACGGACATCAGCAAGGCGCGGTGGGAAAGCGCACGATGAGCCATATAGCGGGGAGGAGATACGCACAACGGGCGGCTCGGGTGTCCGAGTCCTTGACATGAGAAGATTCGACCCGATCGTAAGTGGCTTCCGTGTGGACTGTGCCATCGTTTCCACCTAATGTAACGGAAATGCAATGTGGTCAAACTGGAATGAAGCTGGGGGGGCAACCACTTGCCCGCTGTGTTGTGGAAGCCTCTGCCTCTGCGTCTCACGGCGCCCGCGTTGGCAACTGGGAGGAGGAGTCAAGAGAGGCACAGCCGGGTGAGGATTAAAACAGACCCTCATCGATGTTCATCTCATCGTCGGACATGGTGGTATTGGATAGCAAGCTTGTGTGACCGGTGTGACAGGCTGTTGCTAGATGGGGGCGGACATGAACGTAAGCCGGGGGGGCCGGCGTTGGCGACGAAAAAAACACCGGGGGTTACCATACCACGTGTTCTCGGGGTCCCGCCTCGACATTGACCTGGTTGAGTCGATTGTAGACAGCGATGAGGGATCAGCCATTCAGTTCCGTAACGTAAGTAACATCGCCCACCAACTTTTACCCGGCTCAACTGTGTCTCTGCCGAACAGAGGAGCGAACGCATCGGACCCGCAATCTATTGCATTCGCGCTCAGCGACCCTCTCTCCAAGTCGTATGGTCGTTTCGTCGTCCCTTGGCAGAACTTCATCCGTGCCCTTGAAACGAGACCCTTCACCTGATGTTTCGATTACTTAAGCAGACAGATCATCCTCTAGAGAGACCTGACGACGATCGTCCACCACTCCGTGACGGCCCCTCAGGTTGTCTTCACGCGTCCTTTCCGTCAGCGCTGAGTACATTCACGTACGTATCCCCAGTTTTCACTCCGCCGCAGCCCAGGCTGTCATGCCCAATCTCGAAAGCGTGCCTGGTTAGATCTTGCAACACCGCCTCAGTGCATCGAGATCTCGGCGTCCCAAGGTTCATGAGCAAATGTAATTTTCCCGACGGGCAAGTCTTTTTTCCTTCTCACAGCGACACCCTTCGCGACGCGTTCCATAAACAACAGTCACGCGGAGGTACTCATTGTCGAAAACATATTTAAACCGACGGCTCTGACCGTGATCTTCAGCATCTCCTGCCCCCTCTCCTGCCATCCCCAAACACTTCTTCTCTCATCTCCACCACGTGCAATCATGAACCCTGTTCCTCTTATTAACCACCCGTGCACCGTTTGCTGCCGGTCCACCTCCATGTGGTGCAGTCGCTGCCAGACGGCATGGTATTGCACCCCGGAGCACCTTCAAAGCGTGAGCACGCTTCTTCCTCGTCTCACGCGACGTGTAAAGTAAACTCACGCGACACATCCAACTCTTCAGGACTGGCCGCGCCATCGTAAGGAATGTATCCCGGCCACCCACACGCAAAACTACAATATCATCGCCACTCCGCCACCAGCGGAGCAGCAGTTAATCATGGTGTCTGCCATTCTCTTCTCCCCCGAAGAAGGTGTGTTTCGGTCTTGACGCGTCAGCTGGCGCGCATATATGGATGCCGTTACTAATGCTCCGCAGAGCGCCCAAGGATCATCACGGTCAAGTGCCGACCGTCACAAGTTCCGTCACAGGGCATCTGTCCACAGCCGCTCGTCAACGGACACTTCCACGATGGCCAAGCGGAGAGCATCGTCTTGACGCAAGGGCTCAACGGCGAGCCCCTTAGGTTCCCCCTCCATTTATGGTACTCCCCGACTGCCTTGTCGCGCAACGCCCCCATCAATCGCGCCATCTACCACATCACCTCTGGTGCAGCTGCCAAGGCGTGGTGTGGAACTGTCGTCGTCCTCAAGTTCAACGGATCGCGCAGGCAAGGATATTCCGATGCCGGGTCGAACGACTTGCCGGCATTGTCAGCCTACTTTTTGGCTTACAAGTAAACGTATAACGCGCTCGTATCATAAATGTACTTAAAATCAACTTGTAAGAGCGCTCTCCCCACTGCATCGCATTGACGCTGATGCTTTGTGCTGCAGGAAGCCTTATAGTCTTTATTTATTTCGTTGTCCATTGTAGCCTGGCCTATCTCTGTTTCTATTGCTATTGACATCGTTGATACTGTTTACCTAGCCCATCAATAGAAGGTGCACCCTTGAGTACCCAGTTTATTATTATCCGTCTGATTGAGACCCTGCTTTGGTGAAGTTTGAGATGGCGATCATTTCCATGTCAGGGATGAACGCAACCCGCGACGGTTTTCGGGTGGGACTTGTGGTCATCGTTCTTGCAGTGGCGACACGGTATCTGTCAGAAAAGAGGTCAGACTCACCTTGAGCTTGATTTTCGGTTGGGGAGATTACGTAAATCAAAGTCTAAATAATGATTGAGTGTGACTGCTTCTAAACTCAAAGCAAGCGACAAAGGAAACCAATTGAGTCACCATGCTCTCTTTTGTTTCCTTTCTCCAACCTACAGGTCGCGAATATCATGTCACTACACGTCACCACCCGGACGTGGGTGATCTCATGGATGTCGACAATCCGGACCCTACTGCGCCCAAGCTGACCTATCCGGGTGAAACGATCACCTCAGCGCACGATTCCATGCGGTGAGTACAGCTCCGCCCAAGTATCTCTCCAATCGCCGCTGAAAAAAAAGGGGCGCATCAGTGGTCATGGGACGTACGTAGACAGGGAACAACTGATTGCGTCCGTCGCCGGCACTGTGGAACGCGTAAACAAACTGGTCACCGTTCGTGCCGTACGCACCAGGTGGGTATATGCACCCTCTCCATTCTTATTCACCTCATGTCACAACCCCTATCTTGCATAACCAAGGTACAATCCAGAGGTTGGCGACCTCGTTGTGGGACGAATCACAGAGGTCCGTCTAACCGGATCTTGAAAGTTCAATTAATCATCGCATTTTTTTTTGGAAATGATGAGACAGGTTCAGCCAAGGCGATGGAAGGTAGACGCGAATGGACGCCAAGAAGCTATTCTGATGCTTTCGTCCGTCAATCTGCCTGGTGGTGTTCAGGCATGTCACCTTTCTCTCGCTTCGCTTCCGATAGTCCCATGACGTTTGGGGTTCGCCCTTGCATTCCAGCGTCGAAAATTGGAAAGTGACGAGCTCCAAATGCGAACTTTCTTTGAGGAAGGCGATCTCCTCGTTGCGGAGGTCCAGGCGTTTTTCTCAGACGGAGCCATGTCACTCCACACACGTTCACTCAAGTATGGCAAAGTGGGTCGGTTGAGTGACCTCATGAGCTCCCTAGAGTCTCACGATCTCCCTAGCTGCGAAACGGACAACTGGTCGTTGTCCCATCTACCCTGATTCGGCGCCTGAAATCACATTTTATTTCACTGCCCTGTGGAGTTGATCTGATTCTCGGATTAAATGGTTACATATGGGTCAGCAAACATGTCCAAGACAGCGACCATGGGGAAGAAGGTTTCGATGCGGAAGCCGTTTACTCCAACCAAAACGATGTGAGCAAAAAAATTTATTCATACCCCGTGCGGTGGTGTTCATCTACCTCCCCTCAAGGATATCGATACCGCAACGCGTACGGCGATTGCGCGTATCAGCAATATAATCCGGCTTCTCGCAGATCACTTTGTTCCGTTGACCGACACTTGTCTTCTGGAGGCGTACGATTGGGTGATTGAACAGGATGTAGATACGAAAGATCTAGTCCACGGGGATGTGGGAGACGCGCTCGTGGCGATGGTAGGTAGCGACAGATAGTGTTAATGTTGCACCCTACATGTCGTCGTCATCGCCATTATTGGTGGCTCCCTCGTCCTCACTGCCCTCGACCTCGTTCTCATCGTGATCAGTGCTATTATCTCCCTCTCCCTCTCCTTCTGCCTCCCCCTCTCCTTCCTCTCCTTCCTCTCCTTCCTCCCCTTCTTCGTCCTCTATTGTCTGGTCTGCTACATCCACAGGTGGTTGTGGTTGTGGCGGTGGAGGATGGTGTGCCTGTCCAGTTGCCCCATTAGCCATCTTCCTCGCCTCGGCTGCGCGTCTCATGTCTTCTTTCTCTTCGTCAACCGGGAGCAACTGGTCCAAGGCAAGATCCTTCCAGCGTAACGCACCATTTACGCCGCCGCCACCGTAACCCATGTCTTCGAACAGGGCTCGAGAGGTTGGATCGTACGGGGGTCTGGGTCGTGCAGCCGGATGTTTTATGTTCGTGGGATTACCGTACGGGTAAGAGGGGTGAACCTGTGAAGGCAAAACTGGAGATGTACGTCAATTTTTTGGAGGCGAGCCTGCCAGCGCGTGAACGAAACACACTGTCAGAATCGTCAGGATTTGGCGGTATCATGTGTGCGGGGATGTCGAGATCTACGTGCAAACTTTTACGGTAACTAGAGAATGGGGTAGGGTGCGATGCTCGCACCGTCGTCAGACATCTCGCCCGAGATGTACTCGAGGCTATCGATCGTGTCAATCACTTTGAGGTCATGCTCGGTCATGTGCAGGTAGCAGTAGGTCAGGTCCTGCTCATTCAGCTAGGGTTCAGCGTGAAAGGATAAGTGGTCATGACGACTGACTGTCATGGTGGCACTTTCTAAGGCCTAGAGACCGGTGTCTACTCGTGCACCGGCCGCTGATATAGCGCTTGACTCACTGATAGTATGTCAGAGTGACTCGATGAGCCAAGGCCGCCACGGCAACGTGCGTAACGTTTCGTTGGGCTGATTCTAGCGATGTTTCCCGTGGTTCGACGGAGTGAACGATATCAGGCTAGGCGCTGATCAGTGGGCAGGACACGGTCGTAAGTCAACGCGCTCAACGTTAACGTTCAGGGTGGCACAAAGGATATCCATTCTGGATGCGAGTGGCTGTGCTATCCTACAGGGGTCGCTGGGTTTCGTGAGGCGGACTTGACTTTTGAGTCCCTCGCAGCTGTCGAATGGCTCTTCCGGTTCATTCAAACTCACATTGAACGCGCCAACAAAACGATTCTGAAACACGCTCCTAGTCACATTTATGGACTAGCTGGGACTCCTTCCATTCTCTTCGACCACCATCATTTCCCGTTTGGCGAGGTGGAGGTACTACTATTCCGATTCGTTCGGTTGACTGATCACGTACTTTTCTTTTTTCTTTTCTCAGAAACGTGGCTTCCAGTATCCTTTCGAAGCGTTGTCATGTCTTTTTTTCGTCTCGGCGCTCAGGCAACAGTTCCCGTCGATCGAGGGTGATCCCTTGGTTGGCCCCCCAAACACCTCGAGAGAGTAGTCACTCTCGAATGTTCCGATAGAAGGCGTTTGGACATCACTGATCCCATTCTCCGTTAACTTGGAGCCATGTTTCCGTCTCGAGGTCGAGCGTAATTGGTTATCCCACAGAGGTGGGAATCCCTTTGTCAAGGTTTTGCTATCGGCGTCGTCCCGTCACCCGGTCGAGCCAAGAGAGGATGGAGTGGGTAGCAATGTGATTTGCTACCTGAGCTCCATCGTCCATCAAAGGAATTGACCGCCGTCTTCGAAACAGGGGCCAGACAAAATGGACGGCTTAGAGTGCCACAGGATCTGTTTACATAGTCAGGGCACACTGGTAGGGTCCTACCGTACCAGGCGCTTTGAAATGACAAGAACGTGCAACCTTTACGGAATATCTCACCACATCTTGTGAGACGCCGATCAGTGTCTTGGGTGCACGGAAGAGGCACGAAACTTTACAAGCGAACGGCAAAACGGTTGTCGAAAGAGAATTTTCCCGGTTTGTGAGTTTGAACAGCTTCCAATTCGTGCCTTTCTGCGATTGCACACCGCGACGGTTTACTTTGCATTCAGTTCATTACAGCTATCAGCATCAGGGTCAAAATAAGTCGGGTGATGGTGCACTGCCTCCGATTTGTGTAATAGTCCCACCCTGCCAATTGACGCTGGCAGCGAGATACTATTGCGGCGATAAGGTACGTTGCATCATAAGATTTCCCGGGGTTTTTGGCTGCGTATCAATCGTGATCTGGACAGTCTGATAGCCAATGTCTATGTGTGCTCGCGTGCTCTCGACTAGTGCTTGAGCTTGATCCCTGTTTCAGTCCACAAATAACTTGCATCCACTAGATAAGGACCCGATGGCAGACTATACCATACTGCGCATTCTGTCTACTTCTTCTGGCTAACCCTTTGACAACAACCTTAAGCTCGTTGACGTGACGAACTAGATTCATCCCGCGTGTCTGTCCATCGTTCAAACGGTGGTTGCGTAAGATGGAAAACCCTGCCAAACCAGCACTGCCCAAGCCAACTTTACCGTTCCAAGTTCCCCGACCGGCTCTTCCCTATTGCCGAAAGGGCAACAGCACATGTGCGAACCCGGTCCCAAAGTTCGAAACATCCCTCCCATACTTCGCGGCTCCTGACACGCAACTGCCGTCAGACATCAAGTGCGTTGCAAACGCCATCCAGTGTGCGTGAGATCATCACACGTCACTCATGATCTCATACTGTTACACGCTCGGTCAGTATTTTTTTTTGTTCGATGTGACTTTTCAACAGCCTTGGCTGTACGACGATGGCGACGGATGCGGCGTCGGTGTGTTGCTACCCTTCTTAGATCTGTACCATCTCGTGCGTGTATCGCATGGACACCGGTTTGCGCTCTCACCCGACGTCACGAATCCTTGGAACGGTGGGCATCGTTGCTTGACAGAACGCCCGCCCGTCGGCCTCGGTTTCTTACTCATGTTAAGAAACTGAACGGTTGACGACAGATGCCCAGCCTCACGTGTCAGCGTCCGTGTGCGTGTGTGTGTGCGCGCGCGTCTCCATCGCGAAGAACGCCAGCGGTTGGGGATACGTTCAACAGATTGATAAAAATGATCAGCGAGATTCGCGCTCGCGTAGGTTTGTAGATCCTCACGAGGGCAGGAATCGAACATTTTAACGCATATCTTCATACCGAGTCCCCCTGTCACCGATATGGACCGGAGCCCGCCCACTGGGATTGTCGGCCCCACTCTTGCACACCCGGGCGCTTGTCGTGGGTCGTCGCCACAAACAATTTTTTATTTATTTATTCCGCAATAGGGCCGGTGGGGCTTTCTGCCCAATGGCGTTGGCCCCCGGTCGGCTGCTTTCGGAAGGAAAAAAAAAGGAAAAAGGTCGTGTGGTTAAAAACGTCTCGAACAATCCGCACGTCTGAATCATCGATATGGATCAAATGAATGTCTATGGCGCTCGTTGCCTTTGTGTGATGACTATATGTGTCTTATTCACTTGTTGCTCTCTCTGCGCGAACTAGCCTCGAGGTGTACAAAGTCGTCTGCTGCTTTCGACGAACCTTGTCCTCGTACGATGTCCGACTTCTTCGACTGGACGATCTGAGCGCACCATTCGAGTAACAGGCACCGCTCGGATACGATAGAGATATTATCACAGTCGCCTGGACCCAAAGTGGCGTTGGCTTTGGTCCTCGTACGAGAAGATCTAGGCCCCTCGTGTTCATAATCTCACAACGTCGGAACTCGATAACGTCCAAAAACGTCTGGTTTGAGCCGCATGGCTCTCCTATGCGCATCGCCCCTTCATTGAAGTCGTTCCTTCGCGGCGTTCTTGGCTTGATTTATGCACACCATCATCATCCTGATCTGACCTCTTCTCAGCAGGCCCTTTTGCACTTTGGGGGGATTTCTGAAACTTGGCAAGGGCAGCCAAGGTCACCTTTCACCCCTGCGCATCAACGTTCGGATTCGGAATCACCTGGATGATGAATCCCACTGCCACAGGCGCCACCACCTCACCCTTGACTGGCGGACGAGGGAGGCTTTAGGCGGGTTTCTGGGGGAGCTGTCAACGGCTTGTACGCTGGTTGCGTTCCGGCTTGGTGTCCGCGTCGCCGTCGTCGCTCTCGCATGCTGCTCGAACGTCCCCGAGTTTTGCTATACGACTGGAATCGAATCGAGTCCCCGGAGCCCCGTCCGTCGTCTAGGCTCGCAAGCGTCATCCACTGTATGTTTGTTCAACATTGCCAAGCCAGGTTCGGAAGACCGGTAGGTATCCCCGGGCCCGTTGTCTGAAAAGCAGCTCAAAACAGTCTGGGAAAGAGATGCAGCACCTCTTCGTCTGGCAGCGGAACTTACCGCCCACTGGCTCGGGTAAGATGAGCTGACGATCGTTGGTTCATCATCTGCTTTCCTGCCCGAGACAAGGTTCAAGTTGGACGGTTTCCAAGTCAGTGAGGTGGACTCTCCCTCCAAGTCTGTAGATGCTGACAGCGGCAGATTCTACTGTGACCCTCCAATGTGCCATTGACATACTTTTCCCGACCAAACTTGAACATCAGTGCATCCCGCTTCCACACGGTCATATCAGGTATCTCGAAGCAGTCCGCCCACAGGCTACAGCGGAGTTCGCTTAAATATCACAGGCAGCGACTGTCCACAGCTGGGGAAGTTGCGGCTCTCCAGGCTGCAAGAACTCGTTCAAAGGCAGTAAACCTTCAACTTTCAGAGCTAGAGCAGAGCACCTCGATGATATCCACGAGGCCGTCCAGCAGTTCCGGCGAATCCTACCATGGCCTTGTTTTCGTGCGTACCAAGTCACTGTTGGCGTTGCCACCTTCTTTTGGGGTCGTTCACCTATAATAGCCCAAAGGTGGATGAATGGAAGGCTGGGTTGATGGGCTGTCTTGGTGGGCTGCTATGCTTGCGTCAAAGTTATTGGCGAGGTCAAGGTCAAGGTGAGTTTCTCTTGGTCCGTGATCCATGATTGGTCGGGAAGGTTGAGGCAGGCTACTCGCGTTCTCACTCTCTGGCCATAGTCAGATATGGTGAGGTTCGTATGGGTGACTGAAGGATCCAGTGACTTTGGTGCTTTTTTAGATGGCATTCTCCGGTGATTCTACAGGCACCTTCGGCGACTGGGAGTTAGAGCTCGTGCCAAAGGATGGGTTTAGTTCAGCTGGAATCAGCGGCACCACGCGAAACGACCTGCAGTGACATACCACGTGGCCTTGCGTTTGTATCTTCCATGATCCCCGACATCCTCGCATTGATAGATTATCAACCCTCTGTCTCAAGCTGTTCAACTGATGTTCCACCTGCCGGACTGTTCGTTCCCATGTTTGATCCCTATGACTGAGGACCAGTTCGTCATCGGACAAGTGGTGGCCCTTCGAACTATATTCAACCTCATTATGAAGACTGCGAATCAACATAACCCTGTTGTGTTGCACATACCTTCAGTGGAGGGACAGACTTTTCCCATCGGCTTGTTTTCCTTGACGGCGGATCCAAATGAAATCTAGGTCGGAGTTCGTCACTGGATACCTACTGAAACAATTCTGCGGTCGTACAGAGGAGGTGCCGATTGTCGAAGAGTCGTCACAGGTCACTTGCACCACGTGGGTCCCCGTAAGTATATCAAGCTTCCATGAACGCAATGCGCAGCTGACTGGTTTTCTTTTTCAGAATTCGTGCATATACCCCCGTGTATCCTCTTTCTCCTCAGATGCCTGAGAGTTACCCGCACGTCGTGTTCGATGCCATCAAGATTAGCTGAGGAAGTTGTTCCTCTAGCCGTCAAACCCCGGTTTCTCTCGTGCTTCAGAGAGCATCTATCATCGTTGAAAGACTAGAGCCTTTGGCGATATGCTCGCGAAGAACTCCAGGACCAAAGGTTCAAGGAACCCCGCCCCGTGGTCATGTTCGCTGTTGTCCCCGATATCTCCGATGAAATCTGAACTGATACTTGATAACAGTAGCTCGCCATTCGTCAGGCAAAATCCAGTGTCGTGGATATTCATGTCGTATATCAGTTCCTTTCGGTCGCCATTACGCAGACAAACAGTGAAACTCTGCGCGCAGCGCTGCTCGTGATAGCGAGCCTCGCACGAGACGGGCGAGAGATTGCTGGTGTAATCAGCCGATCTTGCGCGTTTATTGTTGGCCAAACCGACACATTCCCGGTATGCGATGTGCGAGAGCACATGTGGATGAAGATGTACGAGTCTTTGCAGGCAAATGATGCGGACGGGCTACTTCTCTTGTTGGGTTGCCCCGTCTGGACGTTCTGAGCACCCGCGCTTATAAACCAATCTTTTCAAAACCGAATGCCCAAGTCGCCTTTGACGCCATCAATTGCCCTCTACAAGTTACGGGACAAGGTTTTGTCGAGACAATGTCTGAATTCACGAACTATAACCGACCATCCTTTTGCGCAATGTTCTCCATCAGCTAGGAACGTCATGACTTCCATGTTGCCGACATTCAAACTGCCGCCAAGACCTTGGTTGGGCAAGTGTTTGATGTGGACCTCCGTATTGATTGCTTTCGCGCATTACTCTCCAATCCACCGGACCCCTCCCACTCCGCTGTTTCAGATTCCTCAAAAACCTTGTTCGGCATGCGCCTCAAGTCACCGAGGTGCGCAGCTTGTCAAAGTCCCCTGTACAGTGTAAGTTGATTGAATGATTGAAGACTGGTGCTAACGCGTCGTCCGAACTAACCGGATCGAGTTGACTGGCGTGTCGCAAAGCTTGGCAAGTACAGCTTTGACTTTATCCGCATTGGTGGTCGTGTGCCACGAAAGAGATTCCGATGGAGAAAAAGTATGGGAACGGAGTGGGGCGCGAGAAAAGTGCGCCGACAATGCCAGAAATGGATTAGTACCCGAAGCGCGGGTCGGCCGTCGATCGCAACTTGGTAGGTACGGTCATCCCGAGACTTGCCGGTCCTTTTGGCTACGTATTCGTTGTGATCTGGTACTTATTGTTTGTATGTTCTCGGGTGCTCCGGTCAGTCCTTGATCGACTAATCCGTGTTTCAGCCATCTAGTGGCACCCCCAGATGGCAGACTATGCCATATATCGTTCGTTCCATCCACTGCCGTTCCTCAAAAGCCTTGAACTCACTAACGTGATCAACTAGACTCGTCACCCGTCACCAGCACTGCCCGGACTCCAACTTTACTCACCGGCCGCCGGCTCAACTGAAAGGACAAGAGCACAAGTGCGAACCCGCTCTCAACGGTCCCAACATCTCTCCGACTTCCTGGCACGGGACTGCCCGTCAGACGTCAGGTGCGTTGCAAACGCTATCTGAGCGTGAGATCGTCACACGTCACCGTGTTCATGGTCTCATGTACGGTCGGTCAATATGTATTTTTTTGTCCTTGTTTGTTCGACGTGACGTTCCAGAAGCCTTTTGCCGTACGACCGCGGCGGCGGCGGCGAGTGCGTGCGTTGGTGCGTTGTCACCGTTCTCTACACCATCTCATTCGTATGTCGCATGGATACCGCTTTGCTTGACAGAACGCACCAGAGCGTCCGCGCGCCCGCCCGTCAAGCGTTTTTTTTTTTTTTTTTTTTTTTTTTTTTTTTACACACTGGCACGTTAAAAAAAACAAACGGCCCACGACCCAACCCCCACCCAC
>JBBPQE010000471.1:0-18806 GCA_038092335.1 Boletus vinaceobasis
GTAGGGATGCACCGCCTCCGGTGTTCGGCGGTGGAGTGCTGGGGCCTGTCATGTGATCTCCTTCAACCGGTGCTTAAGCGAAGTTGACGAGGAAGCGAAGTACAAACAAGGCCTACTGGACAGGGCCTTATTGTTTCATGTTTTGTCAATGTTCTCTGGCAAAACATGGTGCAATGCTTGCAGTGACAGCTGTCTCCCCAACACTCTTGCTGTCTATAGCCATACGCCATACGTCCCACCTTCAATCGCAGATGACGAAGTGGAAACTCGCACCGTGGAAATACGAGGTGCATTGGTAGAACGGGAAGCCACGATCATCTATGATCGCATCGCCCGTCTCCCACCGGCCCGCTTTGCCAACCGTCGTCTACATCTCCCATGCATCGCCTTCTTTGTCCGAAGACTCGATTGTCAGCCCTCGGCTGGCCGCGTGCAGGAGCAGGTCACGTACCGTGCGAGGGTATCCGCACTGGGTGATGTGGAGATCAAGACCAAGGACTGGCTCCCGCTGATGGAACCGCGCAGGCTATTGCTTGTGCACCCTTGGATTCGCGATATCCTGGATCAGAGCTATCCGCTCAGCGCTTGGGGAGATGACTCGGACATGGACTCGGACGCTGAGTCAGACTTGGACGTTGACACGGTCGCTTCTGCTCCCCAAGCGAGTACTGTACCTTCACCTCCATTGGATAACTATACCCGAGCGTTGGGGCTACTCGTGCGTCTCCAACAGCCTTTTAGTGCATTGTTGCTCGAACGGAAAGGGCACCAAGAATTCAAGAGAGTAGCCACGGAGCACGAGATCATTGTGCAGGTACGCAAGATTTCTACCTCCAAGGACATCCATACGGGGGTATTGGAGATACTGTGATGAGGATACAGAGGTGGTAAGTCGCCAAGTGGTGGCAAGCATACTAAATGCTGACTTGCTGGTTAGATCTCCGTATGCAGGCAAATGTTGGAAGTCCTAGGGTTTCCCTGTCAGTAACTAATCTACGCATCGCCCCTAATTTCAAACCTGGAATACACGTCTTTTGATGCCCAGGCACATGCAAGGTGGTGATGGTAAAGTGTAAGAGTTCAGGACACGAGGTACACAAGCTGTGCTCACATGAGATGATCGATATCAATAAGAGGAGTTACGAGGAAACCAGTGCCCGTTGCCCTTTGATCTTTAACTCCTGTGCTCGCGGTCTTGCCAATCGTCAAAAACCATGGGTATGTGCTTTTTCATCAGATCAGTGCGATCCTAACGGTTACGAAGACGATACAACAAAGCTATTAAAGCATTCTTTAGGTTTGCAGTAGTGCTATCTCGAGTCAATTAGGCACTGTCCATAAGTATCTACACACCTTCCTACATCAAATCACCTTGATCCATGGGTACCATTTCCAGTACCCGAACCACGACACAACATCCATCCAGGTATACGTAACCTGATCGAAAGGATAGCGTCGCCTGATTCTTGTTGATCCTGATCCATTGTGAGTATAACAGTGTAAGCGAAAGGAAAGTGCATGGACCGTTACAAGGATCCTCCCGGTTGAGGGTTGAGATGGATCTTCTCGCTGATCCTGATCCACTATGAGTGTGGCAATGCGAGCTAAAGGAAAGTACGCGCACCGTGACATGGACTCTGCCGGGTAAATGTTGCGACGGATCGTTCACTTGTTGCACCTGATACGGCGTGAGATGTTGTGACGAGTTCTACCAACACCTGAAAAGGACGTACTGGGGTTCCTTTCGTTGGATCTACGGGACCTTGTCCGCTGTGAGAGGCACCTTCGTTTGGATGCTTGGGTTTGGCACGCGATCTATGCTGTAATGTCTGATGAGACCCCGCGCACAAACTCGAGGAGCAACGTACTCTTGGTGTTCCTGTAGAAGTTCGCTACGATCGCTTGTCAAGCACACTGCATCCGATTCTCTGTCAAGAAAGGGCACCCACTTGGTTAACTTGAGCTGCAGCCATCCGCGAAGGGGGCCGACGAGATTCTCCAGAGACTCGATCGAGCTCGTGCGATGCCGGGCCCTTATTACGCTTCCTGACCCACGTCGGCAGCAGCCTTTTCATGATCAGCCTGCTCTGAGATGACTTGGCAGAATTGGGACTTTCTTCTGGAGGTCCATCTGGAAGGATGGCCGTGGGTGGGGGATCTGCCAACGGTGCCATTACATGAGGCGCGCCAAGCGCCGGTGCGTCGTCCGCGCCGGGATCAATAGAACGCGTCGGGGACGGGGGCTGCAGCGGCGTCAGCACGGAAGTAAGAGGGAAATATAAATCGCTAACCTCGTCGTAGTTGAACTGGGTAGCGGGTGTGCTTGACGGCACCTCGACCTATCCGATTGTGAGAACTCGGTTCGAAGGGGAAAAGAACGAACGGGGACCTCAAGGAGATCACTGTCGCCGTCCTCGCTCTGGGACTCGTCTGGTTGTGGTTCCTCGCGAGTAGATTCCTAATGTAGTGTGTCAATGGGGCTTAATGTCGTGAATAGACAGATACTTACATTGGGAGGGCAATAAAAGTCCGGGAGAATATCGCCGATATTACGCACACTGATTTTTCCGTCACGTCGTCCAGTCGCGATATAATTGTTGTTTGGGGAGAGGCCGATTGAATCTATCCTTGCACTCTCCTCGATGATTGGGCCAATTGGAGTCAGTGTTGATACGTCCAGGAATGAGATGGTGTGGCCTGCGTAGGTGGCAATGAAAGTCCCGTTTGTGGCCAGTACGATAGACTCGACTCCACCGTCATTGAGAACTTGTGATTCGCTAAGTTGGGAACCAGTGGAGGCTTTGAAACACTTGATCTTGTTATCCTTTGATACAGCAAAAATTTGTCGACTATTGTTGGACCAGGCAAATGGAGTGATTGGGGCCTGGAAGGGTGTGACGATCTCGATAGTTATGAGCTGGTCACCGTTGCGGCTGTCAAAGATTTGGATGGAGGCCTCAATGCAGGAAGTGGCGATGCGCTTGCAATTAGGGGAGAATTTGATCCCAGTGACCTGATTGTCATGTTTGGGCAGGCCAACAAGTCTCTCCCCGCCCGTTATACTCCACACGTTCGCCGTCCCTCCCACAGTCCCAGCGGCAAACCTGGTCGAATCCAAGGAGATGTCCACAGCATTCACCGCGCTCCCGCCCTCGATGTCGATGACCTTTTCATGCATCTCTCCGTCCCACACACTTACCCCCTTATTAGTACCGCACACCGTCCACTTGCCATCCCTTGACACGGAAATAGCATACACAGTTATTCCCGTTTTCTTTCCAACTTCTTGACTGTCCGCCAGTCGCCATCGTCGAATGTCATCATTGCCCCTGCCCAAAAGGTGCACTCCGTCGGGGTGGAACGCGACTGCCAGTACCCAATGATGATACCCAGTGTCAAGTACTATTGTTGGGTCTGACTAAACTATCAGGATCGCACTCACTCCTCAGAACTGCTACGCACCAGTCTGTATTGATGACATCCTCACCGTCGACCGATCAGTACACAGCTGTTGGCCCGTTGGTTTCGAGGAGCGAATGAAAGATTTCGACTTGCCGTGGTGCGCGAAGTTGTTCCACAAACACGTTTCCATACTCTCAATCTGGGTCTTTACACGTGCCTTGGCGCTTGTTCTTGCTCGGATCCCAGTTGGCTGATCTCGTTGCGACGACAGGGCAAGCAGTCAAGATCGGCTAAATCTTGCCTCGCTGACAAGGTCAGTCTTACACTGCGGGAGCCCGAGTGCTCGTCGTATCTCAGCTGCATGACTCGGTTTACGACGGGCGTACAATCCACATTAGACCCACTCACATTTCAGGGTGTTCAATTTCGAGTGCTCAGGTTTCGGATCAACTTTGTTCTCCATATGATGGGAGACGAATGCATGTCAGTTCACCGCACCGTTACTTAATGCCCGGCTCCAGCTGGCGGACATGTACGCGATATGTAACCAGTAAGCTTCCATCCTTCATGATAATCGGCGGTGGCGAGCTGGTCAGATGCGCGCACTCCCCGCAGTTACTGATGCACGTCTCCTTGTCTGTGCTACAGAACTTGATTCTATGTTCTGCCAAGTGGCTTGCACGGCCGGCGACCTCGCGCGCTATCGGTCGATGTCCGTCACAGTGGTCGATATACATAAGTACCCAACGGTGAAGGCTATGCAAAGCACTTGCTTTGACTCTGGTCGATTTCTTGTCCGCTTTTTTGGACAAAAAATATTTGGACATCTCCACGAACCACGGCGTCTGAAATTGGCTGTGGTACGCTCCCTTGCTTCTCGAGCAATCAATGTGGACATGTGGATCACGCTTCACACGAGATACATGCGCCAGGTCGTAGGTCAATATGTCTACTTCCTTGGTGGTACTTACCCTCCGACGCGGATGCGGTGTGGTCGGGCATCTTGATCTATAAACAAGAAGGATCTGGGTAGATCTGGGTGTCTCTTAGAGTAGAAATTCGACGTACCGGCGCGTCTCTTCTCCAATGAAAACGGCACATCGGCCGGTGCGCCTCGGCGAGCTCAGACATGACAACCCCGAGGAACTTGATATCATATGGTCCACCTGGGTGCCACTTGGGGCAACCGTCTGCGAGCCCGCGACGACTAGGGCTGGGCTTACGCGCAACCATCTCCAGTGTTCTGCACAACTGGCGGCCAGCCTGCGACATCTTGTGCCCGATTTCTCAGTACCATCATCAGTTGGATCGGGAGAAATCACAGTTTCGATACTGTCTCCCATACAGGTGGTCCGAAAAGCCTAGAAGCTTACGGGATCCGCGGCTCGCATCACTGCATCGTCGCGTCGTGACAATCGTGGCTGAGTCGCTCGCATTCGCTAACCATTCAGTGCACTGTTGCCCCAACAGATGACTATCAGAATTACAAACACGCTCCACTGAGCACTCGATCGTCGGAGTACGCAAGCTAAATTCTTCGAAAAACTTGGGGGTGGAAGCTTTAGAAGTAAATCATGCTCGACGCTGGGATTCACTTCCTCACAGAATATAGCATAAAAGTGGCGACTGTACCTACTGACGTGACATGTCGTTTGTGCGCAGTCGTACGATAATTTTCGCAAATCTGAGCATGATTGAATGTCGTATCGGCGCTTGCGTGAGGTGTGGATGGAAGTATACAATCGGATCAGGCAGATCGTCAAGATAGTCCGTGCCAGTGATATAGCACCGTACCCTGTCGATCATCATTTTCGCTGTAGCAAGAAGCGAAGATCACACATCGTACTCACTGAGGCACTATCCTTGTGGACGATTTTCCTGTTCACAAGAGCGATCAGACATTTGTTCACTCGAGCTTGGTTGAGGTCGGGCGGGGTGATGAGCTCAATGACTATGGTTGGGTAAATGGACGATGGAATCTGAATGAGCGCGGATACATACGTTTAACTCCGCGACCGTCGCTGTCGATCATGGACTCGATTACTATTTCCATGTTTCGCCGTAGACCCTGCACAATGTGGCTCACCAGCTCGTCCCGATAGGCAGTGAAGCAGGGTACGTACGGGGTCGCTCCCGCGAAACTCGAGCGGGAGACACATGATAATCTTCTCGATTGCTATCTGTGCAAGATCATGCTAACCTATCTGAGCACGGCAGAAGGGAAGTACCCACCATTCGTTCTTTCTTTTCCTTGGCAGTCAGCTTTGGCTTTCCTTTTTTCTTCGGAACGGCTTTTGGTGGAACAAACTTTGTATTAGCAGACGTGGTGGTGAGGGCGGTGGTAAATGTCGTTTCGTAGTCTGCAGTCTCGTTGCAGGTCGTCTTGCCCATATCTGTGATGGCGCTGGCGTCAGGTGCAGAGGATGGTGGCGGGGCTGTCTTTGCAGCTTCAATGGCGGCTCGTGCATCTTCGTCTACATGCGAGACGTGTTAGAGGTATTTCAGAGCAGAGCTATGCAACGTACCAGCGCGTTTCCTCGCCAATTGAAACGATATGTCCGTTGGTGCCTGCGCATATGTCCATCATCGCGGCTGATCTGCGAACCGGCGATTGGCACACACCTGAAGCCAGTCCGTGGTGAGGGCGTTCATGTCCATGACGTATAACCAGCTCGCGAAACTCTCATTGAAGACTCGGAGGGAGTCGCTGAGGTGGCGGAGGTTGTCTACGTTTGCATGGAGCGCTTCTGCCTCGTCGACGAGCTCGGACATGACGGGTTCGATGAAACCGAGGCCGTGCGGGGCATCTGGGTTCTGTTGGGAACGGGAGAGGGTAAAGAGGGAGCCTTGGGAGACGCGGCGGAGTGGGGTACGATGGGGCGCGTGGCTTGTCATGGTGAACGACGACAGGTGACGGTAGATGACGGTTATGTAGTTATTAGAGTTTTACAACTTGGATGTACCCATTAACCCTAACTCTAAAGCAGTCCCAATCAATCGTGCTGCTCTCGCCCTCTGAACCCAGTCTGACATTTCTGTCCTGATGTCCCCGACTGAGACATGTAACAGGGTACGCCACGTCGCGTAGCACGCGCACCCGGTAAGGTGGATACCGGACTTTTTCGCGACGAGCTGCTTCATCATCGATCATCCTGGGACCGAGTTTCTTTGGTGTGTGTGAGAACGAGCTGCTGTTTGAGAATTGGGCCTTCTCCAGCGTGCGACAGCAGGATGGAGTGGATGTGCCACAGCTTCATCGATGCACCGGCCTGATCTTGATGTCATGTTCGTCGAGTAAGAGCTAGTACTGCACTGGTATCGGCAGGAGATGTCATTACGGTTGGCACTGACACCGGTCTTTGGTGGGTGCAGCAGAGACCGAACCGACCAGTGCCAGGAGTAGGAGTTCCGTGAGAAATGATGTCAGCAGTGTTAGTTTTCCAGAGGTACGCTCCCGAAACATTTATCCCCGCCGCTGTGTGAGACGGTGAGGGCAGCCCATTTCTCGCCCATGACCCATTCCGCTCTTTGCCCTCCCCCATCCACTCTGACCTCCCTGCAAAATTGAACTCTGCATGTCAGTGCGCCACCCCGACTCACTTCGCCTTCTCTTCTCGCGTTCTCACCCCGCCCTTTTTCTCTTCCCCGCCTCCCTCCGACGCGACACCGTCCCCGCTCACAACCGGCTTTGATGGTCCTCAAAGCCTCCAGTGTGCTGTCCTGCCTCTTGCCCGCTCGTCTCGGATTCGGTTCAAATCACAGCTCCGACTCTCCCTCTCGTCCCCGCAGTCAGGAAAAACACGCAGATGGCCATCACCACCCCGCCAGGCTTGTCCCGCATGGCCGAGACGGCGAGCCAGAGTTTGATCCCTTCAGAGGCAACCCTTTACCTCTCTGTCGAACCACTGATTCCAACTTTCGCATTCACCCTCCGGACTTCTCGCGCGCACGCGCGAATACTGCACCATCCGATTCGCTGCCCCCGTCTCTCTCCATATCCAATGGCGGCATAGGTGAATCACCCGCCCCAGCACTTCGTTCTCTTGGTCCTCCAAGTCGTTCAAAGCGATCTAGTTGTACCACCTTCTTTGCTTTCAGCTCCAAAAGAAAGTCCACTCACGAACTTCCCGTCGTCCACATCCCGCAACTCCAACAAGACCTTCTCATCCCTCCACACTCTGTCTCCGGTAGATGGGTCTCTGACACTTGTCAAACACAAGTGCACCTTATCAACCCTTCTTCCATTCCCTCCCCACTCCAGACCGACGAGGAGGAGTATTATTATTCCCACTGCACCTCCTTGACTCCTATCCCTTCCCACTCCGCCTCTCCCCGCCCAGACCAAACAAACATCTTCCCCTCTAAGCGGCTCTCTTCGCGACAACAAGATCTCGTTGGAAACCCGGACTTAGACTCACACCATTCTTCTCCTGTTGACTCTCGCCCGCCCCATACCTACATTCACCATCCTTATGCATATTCCACTCCTCTTGCTTCGAATGCATATTCTAAAACCATCGATACAGTCCCGCCTTTGCGTCATGCTAGCTCTCAACCTTTCCAACACCTCCAGGGTTCTCGCTCCGATATCAACACGGGGCTTGCGCACGGTGGAAAACTGCGCCCACGCGCAACTTCCCAGAGCCAGCCAGGCCAGTTACAGCCTCAGCTCAAGATGTCCATGTCCACCCCAAACTTGGCCCCCGGAGCAGCGCCAGTCCGTCCTAGGTCAGTTATTAAAAAGAAACCTCCAAGGTCAAAGGGGCCGGAGCGTTGGTTATCGGCTGAAACCTGGTGGGACGCTCTGCTTTCTCCCTCTCCCCGTTTCAAGGTCAAGCAGGCACCGTGTCCACATACGGCTACCAGGAGGAACATTCCTGATCCTGTGACTAAACCTGTCGAAGGTGAGCCGAATAGGAACTTGGGAGCCACCTTTCCTTCTGTGCCAGCTCCGCGCCCTCGTGCAGTATCTGTCACGTCTGTCACTTCAAATGTCAGGCCCACACATCCGACCCTTACGAGATCACGGTCCGCAGTGGATTTACCCGGCCAACCATCTACATCTGCCACCCCGCACGCTGGTTTTGAACCTGCATTAGAAACACTTGTGGACAAACCCACACCAGCCACTGGCCACTTTCTCGGTAGTGATACCGAGCTCCCTCTACCGGAGCCACCACTCTCGCTAGAAAAGTAAGTTTCCTGCCCCTGTCGTGTCTTGTTCTTGTAAACTGACCTCGGAACGTTGCAGGATTATCGATGAGGGGGAGGCGTTTGAGCAGCAGCGAGCTCAGTGGAAACAGCAGGCTTCCAAATCCCTCGGAAACAAACACACTCGTTCGTTCTCGCGCGCACGTTCCAAGTCTCTCGGCGCGAGGCACGCTCATGGTCACCATACTTCGGAAAGTAGCAAAGCTCAATTTAATCTCGAATTTCTTACTGCCCGTACGCTACTCGGAAGCCAAAGCACCATGCCAACCGTACACGTCTCCAAACCAAGCAACTCTTCATCCCATTCTAAAGCATATTCACACTCGCATTCGCAATCAGCGTGTTCTTACTCTCACACTTCCCACTCACGTGCATACTCTCATTCACATTCACATTCTCTATCCACTTCTAATTCTTCCAAATCATCTCGCAATCTTCTATCACGCGGTCACTCTCGGAATGGATCTCGGAGTAAACCAGCGTTCTTGAAAGCGGGTGTCTTCTGCGGAATTCGTCAAGACGAGTCTTACAGTGCCTCTGCGGACGAAAAGGTACCATCATCCTCGAGAATCGACGTGCAGGGCACGGTTCACATAGGCGATTCTACCAATGTTGAGGGAGCATCAGACGTGGTTAAGGTCTCTTTATTCCAAAGTGCTCCAGGTAGTGAAGTTGGCATTGCGATCACTTCGCCGCCACCTTTAGAGGGTTGTTTCGACCTCAAGGTGCCAGGCCATCCTTACGTGTCCGGACCTCGACATCGGCAAGGTGACCAGGAGAGCCACTGGTCGTCAAAGTACACGCAAAAGTCCTCTGAGTATGCGGGCCCGCATCTATCGGCGATTGACTCAAATCTACCTCGGCTTGGCGTCGCCAGCGATGTCAGCCTGAGGCATCGGTTACCCCCACGTGCAGCCATCCATCCGTCGACAGTTCCCATCGCACATCCATACCGGTCCGCGTCGGCGCAGCCTGCACAAATGGATGACAGGGACGGTGAAGGTGAAGGTGCTACGCTGAAGGTAACAGTAGGCCAAGTGGCCGCGGAACTGGCCACAGAACGCACTTTCTATCCGCATCTATCCCTCAGTCATGCCGACTTTGAGCAGTATGGTGTTGGCGAGGCGCTTGTGTATGCCTCCCATTCGCGGCCAGCGGGGGTCCCGATAGCTGAGCAAGCCAACATGGAAAATACACCGTCGCTTGCAGCCGAATTCTTGTCTACTGAGGAACGGCCTTCTACGCGCGAAATTGTTGTTCTGCAACCCGAGGGACCGGATATGTCTTCATTGGCAGTGGACAGTCCCCCGTCCTTGACCAATTCGACCATTCAGATGGTCATATCTGCACTGGACGATCCCGACGATCTTGATGAATTCCAGGACCTCTTTTACAAGCCCCACCCTGCTTCGAAAGATCAGCGCCGGGAACCAACTGTGACCATTAACCAGATGCCGACTGACGTCCGCAGCCCTGCACCCAACAGCCCACTCACTTACCTTGTTCGTAAACTGAGTGAGGGGGTCCATGGCCGGCGGGACCCCTCTCGGACGCCATCTGATCCGACACGTCTCCAGAGTGAATCACAGGATTACCACCCGAACGAAAGTGAGACCAAGTTTGCGTTCATGGATGTGGTGCGGTCGTCATCTTCCCCTCCACCTACAGAATCGTCTTCGCAAATGCATGTGCCCATTCAAAAGGGGAGCGAATCCACCATACAGCCTGTCATGGTTATCCCAGAAGACGTCAATTCGTCCTACACAGCATCTGTTTTGGAGAATTCGTTGGAGGACAGTGAGAATGACACGTTTGGTAAGGATGCATGATTTATCCGGATTGGGGAGCTTTTCTGATGTATTATGCACAATGACAGGATATCCCATCAAGCATGGTCGGTTCGAAGCCGTCACCGCACCCTCCCCCATCCAATCTCCTATTCGCGTGTCGACCCACCTCTCTATTCAGGACGATGAGGACGAGGAAGATGAAAGGGCCTCTCTGAGTGCTGTGACGAAACGGTATGGGTTGTCCTCAGCCGATGCCCTTCGATCGAGCTATTTGACGACGTCCGATGTATCACAAATGTCGACGCTCTCTGATTTCCCGCTTCCGCCAAGCGCGCGACCTGGCGGACGAATTGGCTACATGTCAATTCTGCAGGCATACGTTGAAACGACACCTTCACCCGAATCTCAGAGTCACAGTCAGCGCGAAGATGAGGTTGACACGGGGCGGGGGGACCGACATACTTATGATAAAGGGGATGAGGAGCCAACTGGCGATGTGGATGAGACGTTGCGGGCCCTGAGGATGGCATCGCGTGTAACAAGCTTCGAAAATCGCCAGTCCCAGTCGACGTTCGGTGGCAGTGATGAGACAGATTTCATCATGCATCAGGCACGTTCATGATCATGATTGCCACCTCTGTTCCTCGTTCAGCCGCCCTTTTGTTCCCCGAGCATCCCCTTCTCTCCGTCTCGATTTCTCTTTCTTTCTTTCCTCTTTTTTCACATCTTGGTTTTGTGAGTTGCTTTCGGTATCGATCTCGCGCACACGTTTTTGGTTCGGCAGGGATATCAAATCGAGATAGAAGCAGTTGGTCATTGTTTCGTATGTTTTGCATATCATCCACCGCCCCCGCCTTTTTTTTCTTTCCACTACCCGCCTGCCCTGCGACGCCCCCGTCTCTGTTTTCCTTTTCCTTTTCTCTCTCGTATCCTCTTGTCAAATATAGTAGTTTCCGTGACAGTGTATCTTTTACCGTTTATCAGTTTATCAGTTAGTAGTAGCTATGATCCATACATCTCACTCCGTAGTTTCGAATGAACATCCATAATCTGATTCGAATCTGCCGTTCGAACGTCCATTTGTGGCACTACATGAGACCTCGCACAGAGTGGAGCGTAGTTTGTGTTTCGTTCCTCTGATAATTCGGCCGTCTTCTGAGGATGGGACTGTTGACGTTGCGACAGCCCAAGGATCATCGATCATGCCAATCAAGCATCATGTATTAACATTTGGCGCGCAGCACCTACTCATGAATATTAAAATGCATGCGACACGTCGACGTCTGCCAACTCTTTTTTTTTTTTCCTTCTTTTAAATCGGCCCCTCTCCCCGCGGGGTAGTACCAGACTGCAAGCACAAGGGTACGACCTCCTAATCCTCCGACGGCGGTTCCAGCCGCCCCCCATCGTCGGTCGTTCCGTCCGTGTGAAGCTTTGTCAAGTCGAACAACGGGGGATACGTCTTGAGAGAATATTTACGCTGAGTTTGAAAGTTGGTATAGACTTGGTCTCGGTTGGTGCGCGAGAGGAACTGGATGGAGGCACCGTTGACGTTGTTGCTGTTGTCGGCGGCGGCGACGGTGTCGGTGTTGGTATCTTTCTTATTTCCGTGCGACGAGGTCGAGGTCGAGACGTTTCCAAAGTTGAATCTATGCGAGGCATGGAGGTATGGGTGGTGAACAACGAAGGCGCGAACGGACAAGGGGACGAAAGAGAGCGGACGCACACAGAGTAGACATTGCGCATGAAAATGTCTCCAAGCAAATAGTCAAAGTCGTGTGGTGCGCCATCGAGCGGTGGACGAAACGCGTTGATGCAGACGGTATATTGATCGTTTTGCTTAGTGACTCTTACCGGGGAACTCAGTTCCATCGGGTTGATCGGGTACGCGACGTTCCTATCCCGCGCCCGAGATTGGGTTCGTGATAAGAACAAACAGAACGAAGAGTGCACGCACGCAAACGTGAACGAGAGATTGACCTGTGCCAGACAGGGTACGAACCACGCGTCTTGATCGGTCGTCTTGACGTGCACCGAACCGTTGAACTGGCTATAGATCGCATCCACAGCGTCGGCCGGGATATACGCCAAACTGGTCCCACTGTCGATGAGAGCGATCGCCTGACCTTTTTTCGTTCCCTGGACGACCGAATTGAGGCCATAGCGTTTCCCATTGATTGTCATCGCGTCCATCGCGACCGTCCAGCGGGACGTCGATGTCGGCGTGACGGGGACCTTGGGCGTGTACGTGATGTTGCTGAATTGGGGGTCGTATTCGCCGATGGTGAAGTACCCGCCTGCGGTTTCCTCACCATCGTCGGACCGCTCGAGCGCCAGACCGATCAGGTGTGGCGCGGAGGGGTGTTGGACGAACATGTTGGCCATGACGGATCGGGTAGACGTGTTCTTCGTCGTGCGTTCAAGGGAGGAGAGGCCGTCGAATCCGAGTCCGAGGATGCCTTCGGCGCCTTGGTTGGACGTCTTGGAGACGCTGAGAAAAGCCTGGTTGTCGATGTCGTACCCGCCAAACGACACGGGGGCGTAAGCGATGTTGCCGTATGCGGAACCGATACCGTAGGTGAGGTTCACGGTGGTGTTGGTCGTGCTGTTGAGCTTGAGTTTTTGGCCGCCGAAGACCCAGAGATCGCTCGAGCCGGTGTCGATGGCAAGGGTAAAATCTGGAAAGGAACATGAGCTGGTTTACAGCGTACCACTGCAGGAGTGGAGCTGATTACCGTGGCCACCGACGGTCACCTTTCCGGTGTACTTTGTGGGCAGAGAGTGACATTGTGGCAGGGCTAGGGAGGGGAAGACAACGTACCTCCATGTTGCCCTCGTTGAGCAACGTATGGTTATTGGACGACCCCTTGTTGGCATTAGGCGTCGCTTGTGCTGCGAATGAAAAGCCATTGAAGGTGGCAGTGGCGGTAGGGTCCGTATTGTCAATGTCCGTGGAAAGAATGGATGCGTGGCTTGCCAGAAGCACGCTGGAGGAAAGGGCAAGGAAGGTGGGCAAAAACATGACGGATTAGTAGATAGAGAGCGCACACGGGGGTGAAATTGTTATATACTTCGACCAGTTGGATACGTTCGTAACGCGACCGCGTTTTGGTTAGGACTGTCGGTCGACGAACGAATGAACTTGGCAGCTCATATGAACATCGTACAGGCCGGAATCAAAGGACACGGAATACAGATTGCCAGCGGTCCTGTGTCGACATCTGCTGGGTAGCGGTGAGGTGAGGTGCACCGCACCGTTGAGGCGACAATGCGAACTGCGTCTCGAGCGTTCCCAAGTCATTGTACTTGTTTGGTTCCTCTTCAGATTCAATCGTAAGTACGTTTTTTGGTGATCTGTGAGTCTTCCACTGTCACGAATCTTCATCTTGAGCTTCGGCCCTTTGGACGGATTATCGCGTGAGTGCCTTCCTGCTTTTTGGCTGAAGGACCAAAAATCGTTTCGCCTGTGCAGTAGTACGAGATACAGATCGAGCTTTGCGGATCGCCTCATCTGAGCGGCACTGCGCTCGCAGTTCAATCGTATTTATTATCATGCTCCCAAGAGAACGTCGACGTGTGTTTGAGAACATAGTAGGTATCAGTGACCTTTCGTGTCATGCCTGTCAAAGATGTCCCAGCCACTCACGTGTTTGTTTCGCTGCTCGACGTGCAATGGACCTGCAAATTGGATGAACGTATGTCTAGTCGTCACCCGAGCCAAGAGAGATTGTAATCACGTATAGCGGGATGGTCGCAGTGGTGTGCGGGCTATTCGCATCGGCACATCTCATTTTGTACGCAGTGTCTCTATGTATAAAGAGTCTACTCTGTTCTAGCCTGAACACTGGCAAGTTAGCATGTACTACGATGGGATACTGCGCACTCCTTGACAAGGACAATCCCGTCGGCACGTAGCTGAGACATGAAGCTTGAAGGTTTGAAGGTATTGCTCATGCCAGCACATCATGATTGACAAGAACAGGAAAATAGTAATAATACTCGAAGTTGGCTCACTCGGATCTGTGACGTTTGTGACTCCGATGGTACCCCAGATAACTAGCCGAGCATAATTAGGTGACTAATTATCAGGACTCGTACTTTTTGGGACTGGTCAGATGCTCATCAGCCAATAACATTATAAGAGGGCTCAAAGAGAGCTCGCTACTACCTGCGAAATTCAAGCAATTGTTCGTAAAGCAACAACGTTACTCGTCTACCTCGCAGATCAGCTGGCTTGGTTGTGACACAGGCTCCTCGTCATCGTTTCCAACGCTGGTAAACCATTCCTGCAGATATGACGTGTCGGCCGCTCTCATAAATACCTTCTCCATTTCTCTGCTTCCAGCATTCTGCTCGGCCGCGCTCTGCTCAAGACGCAGCATGGCAGTCTCCTCATCCACGTTTTATACCTGGTCTCTGTCCATCATCGCTCTTGTGCTTTTCAAGTTCGCCGTGGCCAAAGCGTCGTTGGTACAGGTTGCCTTTGCAAAGATAAAGTACGTCTGCTGCCGGTGTCTGCACCGCCGTTTCCATGCTTGTCTCCAGAGGCAACTAACTTCCATCGTAGGGATTATCCAAGCCGCGCAACGCTATGGGTAAGCCCGGACGGCGCCGTGGCTCTTGTACTAGGTACCACATTCCCCAGACGTGGCATGGTTGGATACTACGCTGGGAAATTCTCGTGTACGCCTTTTTCTCATCTCTCCATCTCGTTTTAAACAACTAGACCTTTAGCATACAAGAAATCTGGAGCCACGTCCCTTGCCTCTGTCTTGCTTTCAGCAGCTCAACAGTTCTTTTGGCTCGCAGACCCCGAAGCATTGAAGATTGTTACCTCAGATCGACACACCTTCCAAAAGGACGTTGTTCAGTACGAGATCATCAATATATATGGAGGAAATCTTGTTAGTATGGAAGGGTCCGACTGGAAGCGCCATCGTTCAGTCACCATGTCTGCCTTCAGCGAGGCAAGCCATCTTTCACTTATCCAATTTACTATCATTTATCTAACTTGGCCACTCCAAGGCAAACATTGCACTGGTCTGGTCAGAAGGCCTCCGTGTTGTAAACGAATGGTTTGAAGAACTTGACGCTGCTGGTCCTGACGTCACTTTGGATATATTGCCATCCATGACCAAGGTACAAGATCCAATCTAACATCTGTACAGCCGAGTTCAAATTGCTTTCAGGCAACACTTCTTGTAATCGTTACCGCAGGTTTCGGTAGACGAGTCAGTTGGACCGCCGAATCGACGACGGAGCCACCTCCCGATTGCAAGCTTACCTTTCAATCTGCGGTCACGAATTCCGTCAATAATGTTATCTTCAGAGCTTTAACCCCGGGATGGTTTTACCAGTTTGCTTCCCTGATCAAAGTGCCTTATTTTTCCTCTCGCGCACTGTTAACTCAACTTGCGTTTGACGATTTACGAATCCACATGCTTGATCTCGTTGCCGCTGCTCGTGCTGAAATTGTGTCTGGTGATCCCTCCGGGGCTCCAGGCGCAGCATTGTTACGAAACCTCGTCGAGGCTAACATGAACCAGGACGGGGACTCGGAGAAGCTGACTGAAGGAGAAGTCCTCTCCAATATATTTGTGAGTATGCAGTCGACAGTCATCATTCGCTGCTCAGCCATCCCTCTGCTCATAGGCTTTCCTTCTTGCTGGACATGGTTGGTTGACATGTCTTGAGAAGCTTATCTCAGCCAGAAGCTGATGTCTGGCGCAGAGACCTCCGCTCATACTCTCTGCTTCACATTTGTTTTGTTGGCCCTCTACCCAGACTGTCAGCAGAAACTCTGCGAAGAGGTCACTCGCGTATGGCCCACGGATGCACCTCTCACACAATTAACGACAGTAAGCTTTTGCTGCCTACTTTCATAAACGAATTGCGAACCAAAATACAAATAGAATCATAAAGAATACATGGACCAGCTTGTCAGTCTTGTTCCGTCACCAAATTAGCATATACTGACAGCCAGCCCAAACAAGGAATACACTGCGGCATGCATCCGCGAAACACTTCGTATGTTTCCTCCCGAACCTCGCATAACGAAGAGCGTGCACAAGGACACGTTCTTGCCTGGTACTTATTTCACTCCTGGATCGAGGGACAGTCCTCTTGTCGAAACTGGAAAGTTTTTGATGGCTGTTCCGATGGGGAGCGCTGTTGTCATGGATATATGGGCATTACACATGAACCGTGAGTCATGCTCATCCCGAACGAGACCCATACCCGTCTTATATGGCTCACTCTCCACTCACGCCGCAGCTCTGTATTGGGGAGAAGAGGCCGCCGAGTTCAAGCCTGAACGCTTCATCGACACCGAGTCCTACCAGTGGCCGAGGAACGCTTGTAAGTGCCACAGTCCCACGGCCTCCTTGAAGGTGGCTGCCAAGACTCACGTTTGCGTTCCTCTAGTCTTGCCATTCTCGGGCGGTGCAAGGTCATGTATCGGTCAGCGATTTGCACAGACGGAAATGGTCAGTATCCTTGCGAGCGTCGTGCGTCGGTACCAGATACGCGTTCCGGACGATCTCGCGAACATGCCTTTCGAAGCGCAGAAAGAGACCTTGCTGAAATGGACGACTGGTATCACGTTGACACCGTTGAACGCCCGACTGAAGTTGTGTCGGCGGGTCTAGACTGGGCTAGAACGCAAGTCATTTTGCCTGTTTCCTACTTATTTCCGTTCGAGTCTCTGTTCGTGATGTGTATGGTGTAGATGGACAAATTGAATATATTATTTGTGGGTGGACCGAGAAACCACCTCGCTTGTGTCAGATGTTGAACCTCAAACAGTACAGGATGAACCAAAACTGAGATGGGAATGCACCTTGGTGAAGGAGACATGTGTCACAAGTAGACACGTCAATCATTCCTATCTTGGAGATACAACGCTTCTGATTCGCCAACAGCTCGCGTCCGGAGAAGACGGGATTGTTCTTCTGTGAGTAGGACAATGTCGTGCTTCAAAAGCTTGAACGGGCCACCCTTTGAGAACCCTCGTTTGTGAGCCTCCTCGTCATCGTCTATTTGGTCCAATTTCTGTCCGAGGACTATGATGACCAACTCGAAAACTTCAGAGAAACGCAACACATACCACGACGAGCGACCTCTTAACACCAAATACGGCATCATTGTCGAGGTAAGTACATCCTTCTGGATAGAGAGCGGTGATAAGTTTGTGGTAACCAGGGGCCTCCACCATCAAATGCAAGTGGTTTGGACGCATGTTATGGCGGCCTTGGGAGATCAAGAGTTCGCCAATTGGACCCTTCAATCGACGGTCAGAATCCGCAATGCGGTATCAGAAAAACTAAATAGAACTCACGTCATCCGGAATGGCATAAGCGCGGGGAACAACGGCACGGTACCCAAAGCTGCCGTCCTTTGCAGTACGCACCCGCCCGCGGCAGTCGGGGTGGGCTCTGTTGGCATATTGTATGTCGTACAACCCTAGCAACAACGGTGAGTGCATTATAACAGACAAGTATATGAGTGAATGTGTGCGATCGCGGTCGTACCATTCTCATCTGCTTCCCATGTTTCGATGACGGCATCTGGGATGGGCTCGCCCTCTGTTGTCAAGACCCGACCTTCGACGTACATGTATTCCCCTTTGCCTTCAGACGCGATTGTTCCGCCAGACTCAACTGGGAGGGCATGGTAAGGTTTGGACGCTCGTCCGGGTTCGCGGGAACTCACCGTCCTCAGCATCTTCGGTAAAGAAAGGGCCCAAGAGGGTGCTTTCCGTCGCACCCCCCTCGACTGGATTGTCGAGAGCGCTAATCAAGGCCGAAACGCCGAGCACGCTAGATAGGAGGACCATTTCCTGACGGAAAGACGTGCATGTCTGGCCTACGCGAGTCAAGAACTGGATAGCAGCCATCCACTCCTCAGTGGAGAGGCTGTCAAACGGTTGGTCTTCGGCGCTTCGAACTCTAAAAGTGACATCACACACTTGGTCTCCTTGACAAAGGCATGCATGTGCTTGACGAGGAGTTGGTATATGAATTTGAGTCGTCTGGATCGCACTGAGCGGGGCCCAGGATGGGGATCGGATGACTTACGGGTCGGGGGTCTGTCCGACCAGCAACAAGAGGTTTGCTGTTATGATGTCTGGGTTATCCGGAAGCTAATCGGTTCGAAGTGAGTAGACAGAGGGCCCATTGCTAGTAATGAAAAGACGAACCGGGAGAGAAAAGCTAGGTGGAGGTATTCCATTGGAGACGGCAGCCTTGACACTGGGCTGAGTATCATCGAGCTCGCTCATAGTGGGTGACTGTGGTCCGGGTGAAATGCAGTGGGGTAAGCCATAGATTCCGATAAAGCGCATATATACCGTCCAACATGAACTCGGAGAAAACTAGCCGAGTATAATGCTACATTTTTGACCCC
>JBBPQE010000472.1:0-18779 GCA_038092335.1 Boletus vinaceobasis
GACTTATCTGCGAATCTTTTGTGGCAACAACCCCACGTCTTGGGCAGAAATGATTCCCCATGCAGAATTCGCCCACAATCACCGACCCCACTCCGTTACAAACCAATCCCCATTCTATCTCATGATGGGATACAAACCCCACCCCCTTCCTACCATCCTCGTCCAAACTGAACTTCCCGCTGTCAAATCCAGAATCAAATCCCTATCCGCAGCTCGAGACAAAGCTCTAGCATCCCATGAACTTATTAGACAAGTTATGGCATCGCAGACACGATGACCCTTCCTCCCTTTTAAGACTGGAGATAAGGTGTGGCTCGAAGTCAGAAACCTCAAACGATCTATTACCTCCCCAAAATTCGCCCCTAAATGAGAAGGACCTTTTGTCATCACCAAAGTCCTATCCCCTATCACCTATCAACTCTGACTCCCCAAGACATAGAGAATTCATCCCGTCTTCCACACTTTGCTCTTATCGCCCTATAGGGAGAACCCCGTCCATGGGAAGAACTTCCCAAAATCCCCACTGGACCTCATAGATAACAAGGAGGAATACAAAATTGATTGGATCTTGCATCACAAAGGAGCTCCATCACATCGAAAGTTCCTGATCTGATGGAAAGGGTACTCCACAGAAGATAACTCATGGATCCCCAAGCAGAATCTAAAAAATGCCCAGATCGCCTTGACCGCCTATAAAAGACTCCACCCCACAATGTTCCCCCTCAATCCTCATTGAAACTGTTACCACCATGGCCATTGAACTTAACCAAACACCTCCTTCCCCCACCATCTCAACCAAGTCTTCCATCCCTCCTTCTACCTTAGTTGATGATATTTCTTGTCCTTCTTCTCCTTCTTTAACAAACCATATATCGAACCTTGAAAACCTTCATACCAATAACTCTTCATCCTCTGCTGCTGCTTCACTTGATCTTGCATTCCAAGCAGCCAGAGCTTCTTACGGACTTAACAACTTCCCCTTCCCAAATAATGAAACTCGCCCCTTGACTCCTTTCGTCAAGGCAGACCAGCCTACGTCTATTGTCAACACTCCTAGAGGAGTACTCTCAGTCAACATCCCCCTCTATGCTCATCGACTCCATCCGGATTTCCCCTCTGCCGATGACATCCACACTCTCGACCATTATCTCACCAACTCTCGCTACACGGTGTAAGAAACGAAAATGTTTTCAATGAAGAAAACTAAAAGAAATGAAAGTGGGTGCGAGTGTTCTCGACCCAGGGGGTTGTGTGTTACAGGTTTGGCGGAAGGAGTTGTGCGACAATGCACAGCGACGATGACCAATCTGGCGAGTCCAGATATGGTCAAACGATGAGGAAAGGAACGGATGAAAGATGAAAGGCCAACGGCGGCCAGAGAAAATGACGACAACAACGAAGTGAGCTGCTCAGTGGTAAAAGCTCTCTTTTCTTTATTCCAATTGGAATACAAAACTATATAGTGACTAAGGAAAGAAAATAATAAACCCAAACAATAATGCTAAGGTAAGATAAGAGGACAAGCAAAAAGGTAGTGAAAATAGGGGAAATCAGTCCCTACAAACCTAGGGAATATTAGTTCCCTACAACGGTCCCCATTGATGCCTTTCTCGATATGGGATCTCCCCTCCACACGCTCCAACGAGCGTTCTTACAAACACCCCATCTCGCCCTCTTTGCCAATCCAGTTACCCCTCACGCTCATGCAGCCTTTTATTGAACCATCCTGCAAGAGATCCAACAAGAATTACACGGGTCTATTGCCCTCGCATTGCATCAACTAGGGATGGTTGAGTTTCTCCGAGATATTGACAGGTATATCCGTGAGCTGGCTGGTAGGCCTAACCCTACTACCCCTTCTGCGTCCTCGGAACCGCTTTCTCCCAACGAAATAAATGTTATGACCCGTGTGGAGGCTATATGGACTGGATACAACGGAGAAGCTCCTCTTCCCCCAGACCACCCCAGATACCATCGGGCATGTCATTATTGTCATGGCCTTGGGCACTTTTGCCCCGCTTGCTGGTTCTACCAATGTCCCATCTGTCTCAGATGGAGCCCTGGTCATACCCAAAACCGCTGTCCACTCCGTCATCCTACTCCACTGATCTCCCCCTCCTTGTCCTCCTCTCATTCATTGCAACCTCGTCGGGATAGCATTACACCATTCCAACCACCTCTACCCATCCCTGCCCCTCATTGACGTACATCGGTTGTTAACCGTCGTCAACCTCTTCGCAGGCAATCGCCTCGATCCATATCCCCTCTCGATAACTATGATGGTGCCCTTGACGATGTCGCCTGGGAAAACATCACAGGCTCTCCGGCAGGAAGGTATATCGATTTATAGGACTATAATCATCTGCTGGTTTTCATTGGTAACTCAACCCTTAGCGAGGGGGTAATGTTACGATCCATTTTCTTCTTTTATCATTGCTTTTCTTTCACCTATGAAAACCCTTCGACCTTCGGACCAACAACCATGCCGTTAGGGCCCCGCATGGTTTTCTTCTTGATCTGTATTACTTTGGTGACCTTCTCTCTTCTTCTTCAGACTCATCTGAGTCATACTTTTTACAGAACCCTCTTTAACGTTCCACCGTGTTCCCATTTGTCATCCAAAGTTCTTTAACCTTCCACCATGTTCCATTGGCCCTTATATACGACCGATCTTACGACGATGTATCCCTTAACCTAGATCTACTCTGGAATATACCTCGTACATCGTCCCTGGATCTCTATAAGTCTCCTGGCTACTTTGAGTGCCAGCTTCGTCCCCTGAACCCTTGAAACTCTGGTAGCCATCCTGCTATCAGTCTTTAGGAGACAACTTCTCCTCTCCCTGGAAAACCCTGAACCCTTGACCCTAGAGTCTACACTTGGTCCTACCCCCGTTCAAGTGTAACACTTCTCCAGTGACTACAACCATTCTACAGGTACAGTACTTCTACTTACCCTAATACATAGTGACTACAACCATTCTATATGACTTGCATGTAATCCTTGATGAACCTCCTATAAAAATTGGCTAGACCAAGGAAGCTTCGTACTCCTTTTATGTTCGTGGGAATGGGCCATTCCAAAATAGCTTTTACTTTGGTATCGTCCATGTGAATACTGTTTTTTCCCACAATCATGCCAAGGAAGTCTACCTCGGTCTTACTGAAAGTGCATTTTTCTGGTTTGACAAAGAGGTCATTTTCTTCAAGATGGCAAAGTACTTCTTGCATGATCTCGTCATGTTCCTCTTGATTGTTGGTTTTCGTAAATATCATTAGGTCATCAATGTAGACAACAACCACATTGTCCATGTTCACGAAGATTTCATTCATCATTGCTTGGAACATTTCAGGACTATTGCATAGCCCAAAGTACATCACGAGGGGTTCATAAGTGCCGCAGAAACAAATGAAAGCTGTCTTCCATTCGTCTCCTTCCTTTATGCAGACATTGTTGTATCCCCATTGTAGATCCATTTTTGTAAATAACTTGGCTCCTTTGAGCTTATCGACCAGCTGACCAACCAATGGTAGTGGATAATTATTTTTAACCATATGTTCGTTAAGATAGTGGTAGTCTTGGACCATCCGCTTCTTGCCATCTTTCTTGGGCATGAAAAACACAGGTGACATTTGTGGAGATTTTGAGGGCCTAATATATCCCTTCTTCAGCTGATCATCAATGAACGCCATCACTTCTTCTTGCTCCGTGGGACTAAGTGGTATCAATCAGCCTTTCTTTGGCATAAAGGATTCTTTCATATCAATAGTGTGGTCCCAGGGCTTTCGGATCGGCATCCGTTCACTCTCTCCTTTTGAGAATACTTTTAAATAATCATGATATGCTCTAGGAACTATCTCAGCTTCCGTAAGCTTCTTTTCTTCTGTTTTTGGTTTTTCTTGATGTTCTAGGGTCACTTGAATCTGATATTGGAGATCTTCTTCCTTTTTCTCAAGCATGCAGATAAAGACAGGCTTCTCTTGAAGTGTGTGACAATAGTGAGGACAGCATGTAAGTTAACTAAGCCTGTCTTCTAATCTATCTCCAGATTATGGTGTTTTAACCACATATAACCAAGGATCAAATGATTCTGTCCAAGGTCCGTAACTTCTGCAGTAACACATTCCTTGTGACCCTTGAAGTCCATTATAATATTGGTGGAGTGCATAATTCTTCCAGCCAAATTCTTTGTACCATCTATGTTATAAACATTAATGGAATTGCATAACTTTCGAAGTGGGAGTTTATTCTTCTTAACCCACTTTGTATCAATGAAAATAGTATTAGCCCCTGAGTCAAGTAACGCTTCAAGTGAAATGAGGTCTTTAGGGGTTTCTTGGGAAGCGATGCATAGCAGGACCAGAATTTCATTTTCTGTCTGCACATTACATACATAAATATTGTCTGGGATTTCATTTTCTTTTTTGGAAGAGGAATTAAGCACAGGTTTAATGTCCCTGCCACACTGACTAAGAGATGTCTCTGACGTATGAGGTAAAGAGTCCATGGAACTGTCAGAGTCAGTATCCTCCATATTTAAATTATCAAACCTGTTTTTGTGTTTTTCTTCTTTTTGCACCTGCAATCTACCCAGATTGGATCTTAGGCACGACCTTTTCCCTTTTTGGCTGCTTTGGCCACGTCCATGAAGAATGCTGAGGCTTCTTTGAAGCTCATGCCTCAGGTTGCCTTAACCCATGCTTTGCAGTTGCTTTTATCCTCATCCCAGGAGGTTGCTCCATTATCTGAGTCTGAATCTGAGTCAGTGTCTTTTACTGTGTGGCCAGACTTGCCACAGTTGTAGCAGTTTCTAATGCTAGTGTTGCCAATATCCATGATGTTTTTGTCCCTTTTGGCCTTGTTTTGGGACCTGACCATAGTCCTGTCCTTGAGAAACCCATAGGTCTCTTGGTGATTGCCAACTTTCCTTATTTTATTAAGGTATTTGTCGACAACCTCCTTATGATTACCATCATTGATAATCTTGTAGATGATACTGTATTTGGTGTTCTTTTTCAGTATTGCGATGGTGTGCAAAGGATCAACATTCACTTGCCAATATAAACTTTCCCACTTGACTAAGTAGTTATCGATGGGTTGCTGCACTTGGTAGCATTTATTGAGCTGATCTCTCACTCAATCTTCTTGATTTGTGCTCCTGAAGAGCCCTTCTACTTCTGAGACCAGCATATGCCAGTCGTAATTTTCGCATCTGAGATGTGTCTGGGCAAACTGCCCTGCCTTTGGTCCCTTTAAGTGGGACAAAACTGCCAGTACAGCATCATCTAAACTGGGAATGATGATGTGGTTGTTGATACGTAACCAGCCTTGCATCTTTGACCACCATTTCTTGAACTTTGCTTTGCTCCCCTCATAATCTCTGGGATCAGCGAATACTTCAACTTTGCGGTCTGATGAGCTGCCCCCCTGCCCTGCTGCCCTAGGTAGCCTTCCACTAGTGGCAGCACGGAGTGTTTGGATTTCAGCTGCTTGACTGTTGCAGCGATTCCGAAGTATTGCGGTGACTTTGTCCTCCCATCCCATGTTAGAGTCAGCAAGAATGGCATTGAGCATTTGAGACATAACGATGGAAAAATGGATGTATTTAAAGTTTGTAAAGAAAGTTCACTGCCTGTAGCATTTAGGCTTGCAAAGAGTGTGATGTGGGCATAAGACCTTTGTCATAATCTTTTTGTCATCTCCTGGCTTTAGATAGTTAATTGTCTTTCTTCTTTCGGCTATCTTTTGCCACTTTGCTGGCCTTGCTTCTACTGGTCTAGATCCTTATGCTAGGTCTAGTGGGGAAATATGTCCCTCTTCTATGACTCTAGTGTAATCAATCCCTTGGTAGGGGGAGAGTTCTCTTTGAGCAGTGAGCGGTTCTTTTACTGCTTCATGTTTGACTGAAGGACAAGATGGTGCTGGAGGTAGGTTGTTGGGGTCACCTTCTTCCTTGAAGTCAGGTAGGGTAGAGTGTTGACTTATCTCATGATCCCTATTGTGGTCGTTCCTTAACACCTCATAGATAAAAGGTGGATAATCCCTGAATAGATCAAAGAAATATAGGGGTTGACCAATGAGAGCTAGAACTCTATCAAATGTCAGGTCCTTTCACACACACTGTGCCTCCAGAGATTCCACTTCTGAGGGTTCTCTGACTAGTACAATCTCAGCACGATATAGAGGGTGGACATGCGGTCTATACTGTCTCTTAGATTCTGCTGGTATGAAGGGGAGAAGTGTTCGGTGAGGGGTGAACAGCACTGGACAAGTCTTTAGTCTGAGTGAAACTGTTGGATTTATTGATTCCATATCTGGTAGCTTATGTAAGCTTCCTTACTTAGATACTTCATACTGTAGTTACTTCTCCAGTGACTACTACATTTCTACAGGTACAGTACATTCTACTTACCTTAATACAGTGACTACATCATTTCTACATGAAACGTGATCCTTGACTTTGACAATGCACTTGTCTTTCTGTGAAGTCACTTTCTGAGTTTGGTGATAAGGGTGGGATAAGAAGTTTGGTTCTAATGAAACAACCTAATAGATCTTAAGCTTTGGGGTCCTAGGCTAATCACAGAACTCAGAGGAAAGGGGACTTTAGGACTCAAGGGGAAAAACCAAGAGAAACAAACTGGAGAGTGTCCAGTGAGCTCCTTGGGGTTTATATATTGTGGCATAATGCGCACAGACCATGCTGTACATGAAGATGGAGATTAATAACATGATGCCAACACATGGTGTGGCAGAATGGAAGAGAACCATAGATGATAATAACTGTGAGAAGGAATGGAAGCATAGAATGGAAATTAAAACAAGATTATATGGTAATGAATGTGAGAATGAGATTGGATCTCGTGGGAACATGAATATAACTAAATAGAGAAAGAGTGTTTGTGAGCATGAGAGAAAGAAGAGAAAATATACCAAGTCTATTTGTATGTTGTGCGATAAGATAACCATATGTTTTTGATAAGATTAGATAAGATAAGATGAAGGAAAGAAATTGTCACTTTGTTACACAACCCAGAGCAGGAGTGGACAAGACCTCACAGCGATAAAGACTATGGAGCAGCAGGTGAGCAGAGGTGATGTTCAACTTTGGCGTAACACTTACATACTTTGCAACCAGATGTTGAAAGCATATCCTATACTGAATGATTTTGAGAATTGCTGGCTGGTTGACAATCTAATCATGCTTCAATTGAAGTACACCTTGCAATAGAGTTGACAGATGAAGAGAATACAAGGAACTCCACCACCTGAGAGTCAAAGCAAGAAAACTAAGTAATCGTACTTGTAATAAAAGTGAGATATTACTGCAATAGGCCATGGACTTGATACAATTCGAATTCTCTAATGTGTACCAAATCCTAAATAGGGGAAGGAAAACAGATTAGAACTCAGGGTGGGGATTATATACTGGAACAAACTCAACCAGAAGGTCCCAGTTCCCACAGTGCTAAGAAGGTGACCACGTGGGGGATGACTTGCCTGACTGTTTTATGTGCCAGAGTCTTGTGTTATGCTCACTTCCAATTGCAGGAGATGACCTCTCAAATAAAGGGTCTTGAGTCCTTAGCGAATGTCATACATAGAAATAATACAACATACCTTTCGTAATTGAATTCCATACTTGAGGACAATAGCATCACCCCCTAACTACCAGGGCTTTTGTACATTTGTTTCCTCCTACCAACACTAAGGCCTATATGTTTGATGAGATCAAAGATATTTCCTTACTCACACCATACTCTAACTTCATGTTTCCAATGAACCTCTTTTTGTCAAACTCTGCCAGAAAATATAAACTTGCCACCCACCTCAGCGGACATCAAGACACAATCTTGTGTTTGGCAATATCCAACACTGGCAGCTTACTAGCAAGCGGTGGTCAGTATATGAGTCTCCTTTTTCAGACCGGAAACTAAGGATGAGCAGGATTTGATGGATTGCAGATCTGAGACCTACAATGAATGTCCCAGCTTGGGAAGCTGACTCAAATGTGAAATCCTGGCGATCCAATTACTTGAATCACATGGTTATCTTAGAAGAGCGACCTCAAATTACTTTACTCTGGGACAGGGCTCAGATATCTCGTTTTATGGCGGCAGTGTGCAGACACCACTAAGTTTGATGGGGTCTTCTTGTGATGCATTAGCACTGGGCAGGAAATCATAAGCATTAACCACTGTAACTTTGATGGCGCCACTTGCATTATCACAGGGACACACAACAGGCATGTTCAACTGTGGGCCCTTGTTGGACTTATTAATTCCATATCTGGTAGCTTATGTAAGCTACCATACTTAGACACTTTGTACTGTAGTTACTTTCCTTAGTGACTACAATCATTCTACAGGTACAGTACATTCTACTTACCTTAATACAGTGACTACAACCATTCTACAGCCCCTGACTCCAAGCTTAACCTGACAAGCATTTTCAGTATAGAGCTTGCTGCTATGGTTCCACGTGCTTTGTATTTCCAAGGAGCAGATATTATAGTTTTTGGAATGTATGGCGGAGAAATGTGAGTGCATGAATATCACAGGAATAAGTAACATTAACAATGCTACTCAGACATACCTTACGCAGCAAAGACGGTCTGCTCCTGGCCATGAAGTCCACCGGATTGATGATGTGAGCAACCATACCAAATCCTTCATTGTATCTGAGGATAGGTTTGTAGTGGGGGCTGCCCTCAATCAAACTGGAGGCTACTTCATCATAGATAACACTGTGACTGGGTTCAGCCTACACCGTCTAGAGGACAGTGCTTGTGTTAAATCCTATGACACCAAACCACAATGAACATATCCAAAGCAAGTCGCATTTGTGGAAAAGATGAAGGTGAACGTTGGTGGTGGGGAATGCAGAGTAGTGCATGTCTTCAATAAGGATACCGGAAGGCTCATTCAAACACTGAGACATTTCTGTGCAGGATGAGTTCAAATGGTTACAGTAAGTCTCAAAATACATGGGGTGTTATTACATTGCTTTAGCACTCCCTAACTTTGCTGTAGCAACCCCTTAGAGACGGAATACAAACACTAGAGATGGGATACAATCCCTCTCATATTCCCTTTCATACGATACAACAACCATCATGTGACCCCAGGAACCCCCCTTCTTCCCACGACCTCCTGATCTCTTATCAGGTGATACCTTCCATTCTTTATCTCTTATCTCCCCTTCTCTCTATCTCCATATTCCCATGACATCATCCTACATCATACCTCACTGCCTATGCACCCATTTAATCTCCATGAGTCTAGACAACTCCCCCCCCTTCTTATCTCTACCCTCCTTTTATATCTTACTGTTCCTACCATACTTAGACATTTTCTCTCACCTTATCTATAGCACTGCATGGTCTGTGCTCCTTTCTCTTTAGTATATATAGGGACCTCTCTGTTGTACCTAGAGTCCCCAGAGTTATCAATCCCATCCTTGTCCCTTCATTGATCCTACCCTCAGGATTCAGAAGCCACAAGTCTACTTCTCCACTTAGCCAGCGATACCCACAATTATGTACCTTCATTCATTGCCCTATCATTTGTGAGGACCAAGAAGAAGACATTGCCATGCAAAGTAAGCCATGGTATGATCCAAGCAAGATAGTATAGGTCTAGTCTACGACCTTGCCAAATAAACCAGCAAGCTCTTTCTTTATCCTATTCCTATCATTGTTTACCCCCTTTTCCTTCTTTTGAGGTTCTTCCAGTGTTCCTCTCTGCCCTACACTTCACAGCTAGTTAGGATTGTAACATGGGGTGGACCACTCATGCTTGTTCATTAGACTCATGACGGTGGCAAATTCTTTCTTGTTGTCGCTGCCTCCTCAAGTAACAAGGGGGATCTCCATATCTCCTTATGGAAGAAAGGTTACTCATCGGTAAGACACACCAATGGCTCGAACGCCTGGATAAGCCTCCGCACTGCCCTCCAGGCAATCACCCATCTTGTAACCATCGTGGTGGTAATCTTCCTAGTTCAAACCATGCTGGTGAGCTAAATGATTCAATGGCATTAACTATGCTTACTGAAATGAATCAGAATTCGATTCATAACAAGGACACCTATTGCATGACTGTGTTTAATTACTGGCAGGATATTTGGCATTAGTTGTCTAGCTAAGTAGAAATGAACCGTGATGTACAGTTGTTGCTACAACAGTTAATTGCTGGCTCAAGCGGGTTGGCAACACAGAACAGGGAAGACTGGCTGAATATTCCTAAGGAAAACCATGCTGATAATAAAGTCTAGCCAGCAATGTCAAGCCAAGATTGTGATGGACATGGGGCACTTGTGTACCAGAAGCATGCAATGGTTGCTGATGTCAAGGAGTACAAGGAGATTGTGTATTGTTCAAGCGTCCAGACATGATATGTGAACAAAGTACCTATATTAGACATCAGGGATGTTGCGTGGTGCCTCATCTTTGAAACATCCCTTTGATGGCAGCAAGAACTAAATCTTTGTAATATCTTTAGCAGCACTGCATCAAGAGGCGATGCACAAACAACCTGCCTGATATAGTTTTGGGCGTTGGGAACACTTTTGATCATGCCTCATGTCAGCCTGTTCACCTAACAGGCCTCTACATTGGCAACGACGTTGGAACATGTTGGCAACAACATTCACATTGTCCTCTATATTTTTTTGGACATCGTTGATGACCTAAATAATGTATTCTACAAGGCTACTACTACTAATGTACAATGAAGGTGATGAAGAGGGAAAAGGTGTTCATGAGAAATCATCAGGTTTATATGCTGGAATGAGTCATTACCACATATGGAAATCATTGTCAGCACTGTGGTGTGGAGCCGGACTTTCCCAGCTGAGTTCGTTCCAGTTCAAAAACCCTTCACCTTAATTTGGACAAGCTTTTCTCTCTTTCCCTACTTACTTACCCTTACCTGTATATGTATTCGTAGTTGTACTTAAGATGTGTCATTTCAGATGATCAAAGGCAGGCAGACATTGTTAGTGGATAATAAGTAACAGAATGTTAACAGAAAATATGTGTTGATTCCTGCCCACACAGGACAATGCGTTATCCAACATCCACACGTCCATCCATCACCATAGTACACATGGGAATAATTGCCATTTGCATCACCCACATCACAAAATTGTGGTCATGGCCCATGGAAGCTGCCCACCTGATTGAGTTCATTCCAGTTTAAGTACCTTTGTGTAACACTGACACAACTCTTTCCTGACATTGTAGTACCTTATAGCAGTAGTAGCAGTAGCATCAAACGCTTGTGCAACAGACCTGCCTGTCCCAATAGTACCTCATAGCATTAGTATCAGTACCTCATAGCATTAGTATCAGTAGGTGGTAGATTAGTATCGAACAAGTGCGAATATCTTTATCAATGAGAAACATCACCATTGCTGAGCATTACCACAGGCTAGAGACCATGACCTCAGAAATGCATTCATTGGCGAGCTCACACCAAGTGAGTAATGTTCTTCTTGCTGGTCGAGTGGATGCTAATCACCATTAATGTTAACAGGCATTATCAATTTTAGGTCAAAGAACCCTGTGTGTAGAAATGTCTGAATATGCCATTGATGCGCCAAAAAACAATGGTTCCAAGGGAAGTCCCTTCTAAAGGCTGACTGCTTATTTCAAAGGCATGGGGTATACCCCCTTTATTGAAAAGATTTGTATTTTACAAGCAACTGATAACCATGTTCTTGCTCTTGAAGTATAATGCATGACACATAAGTGCATTCCAAGCTATTGAAATACACCTCCCAACTGATACATTCTCAGACTGCCTAACTCCTTATCCCTCATGCCTGCTTGTGATGAAAAGTATTGATGTTTTTGCTCTCTCTGCTCCCAAGTAGATGTTGAGGGTGTGGCCAGAAACCCCGAGGGCCAGTTAATTCCGCTGAGGTTCCAAAGCATCCACCTTCATGATGTCCAATCTTTGCAGGATGATGTCGCCCCCAATATTCATCGGACTGCTGTAGAGTCTCTGGTTTGCCAAGCTGTGTCCAATATCAAATTTCATGGGACACCCACCCAAAAATTGCCAGGCAATGGTATACTTGATGATCTAACTATAGTGGTTAGTCAAATTACACTCACGCCATCGCGAGTGATTCGTTTCTGTACTGGATTCATTGCTCATTCATATTCAGCTCACTGTCAAACCCTTCCCTGGCCAAGAAGCTGCCGCCATCCAAGGATGGCAATCCAAGGTCATTATCTTCTATCTTATTTGAAAAGTATGCATTTCTTCTATCTAGATCATTCAGATCTGATATTGACCTAGAGAATTATTGTCAAAGCAAGAGCATAGCTGTCACACACTCAATGCACACAAGGTGCTTGATTCAATTGAGGCTCAGATCCAGTTTATCAATAGGCAATCCCTGTCTTTATCTTTAGTGGAGATGTAGCGTTGCCTACGTCCCAAGTTGCGCATAGTCAAAGAACGATTGTTCTGTGTCAATTGAAAAGTCCCCTTAGTCGTCTCTCACAAGGGTTCCATTCTTCAGTTATGCGTTGAAATAGAGAGGCACCTCGATTCTAGTGGAATCATGCTGTTGTGATCTTACATGCTATCTTGCTTTTTCGACCTTAGTATCCCCTTAAAGGTGGGGTCGCCCCTTACGCCCCTACACCTTTACACCTTTACATCTTTATCTTATCTTATCGCATCACGTGACCCTGGGAATGACCCACACGTGATCGTGGTAAACTTACCTTCGCTTCATCCTTTATCTCTGCCTAGACCCTACGGTCCGGCTTCCGACTCTAGACCAACACACGGTAAACGCACTCTCTTAATTACCGTTGGTCCAGAACCTTATCGCATATCCATGACGTCATTACATACTTACCTTACTCATCCTATTCCCACACGACGTCATACCCTACACCCTTAGGGCCTACCCTTAGCCCTAGCACAGTCTTTACCATTCCTATATAAACCCTGGCCTCTGGACTCGAACTCTTCAGTTTGATTCTAGTCATCCAGTATTCTCTGTTGCATACTTGCTAGGCAAAGCAAGCCCTAGTACGAACCAAGTACAGAAGAACTCCAAGATCTTTATCTTGTACCATCGCGAGCTATACTCTTTTGAGTTATCCTTTATCCTTCTCAAAGTCATTACCACTTTTACCTCTTTCCTAGAAGCTTCTCCTCTTTTGGTTTAGGATCCGCGTTACTCCCCAAAACCTTACGTTCTCTGAGTTTAGGTTTGTAACAGGCATAGGGTATGATGTTATGTGGGAATGGAGTGACTAAGGGATAATGGAATGACATTATGGACTGCGATAAGGAATCTAGAGCACAGAGATTAAAAGAGTGAGGTTACTGTGTGGAGTCTAGATGTGGAAGCTCGGACCCTGAGGTCTAGAGCATGTGATAGATGTAAGTAAAGAATGTGAAGTAAAGGAAGGATTACCACGGTCACATGATAGGTCATGTGACATGATAAGATAAGATAAGAGTGTCTGATAGAGAACAAATGATCAGTAGTAGTGATCAGTAGAGAACGTTAAGTAAAAGAAAGAATTGAAATGATGAAGTGCAACGATTCGTTACAGTTATGCAGCCCGACCTGAGCTGAGTTCGAAACAGTGAGAGTTTCGCCATTGACAATCACCCACGACATCAGGGAAATTTTGAAGACACGATAATCCCATATAATCACCAAAGGGGGGTTTATAATGACTTATAATGACTTATAATGGCTTATAATGTATATAATACCATATCTACCCTTGTCATTTCCTTAAAATTTTCCTGATGTAGCTGATGCCTACCATGCGGCTCACGACGGTACAAGGATCCGTTAAGCAAAAAAAACTGAGTAGCAGCATTGATGAAGGATTTGTAGTCAGAGTTGGACAAGCTGGGTGGGCGAATTCAAGAGTCAAGGAAAGCATGGATACGACTTGTCCGGGCTTCCTTGACGAGTGCCTTGGATGAGCGAGGTAGTTCCGGATCAATGTGAGCTGTGTCCAGATCCGTTGCAACCAGAATGGATACCAGGCAGTGAGGAGCGGCAAATCCCGGTTGTCTAGAGGATTTAGTGGTGCTACCTGGTAGTGGGAGATGATCATTCATTAAAGAAATAGAAAAGGAGTATGCGTTGTCCAACCAGTCCTCAAAGTCATCATCCTCAGGCGGATCATGACTGGATGGGGGACGGCGAGATAACCTGTCCGCTCCTGTATGGCGGAAAGCAGGGATGTGCACGAGCTGAAAGGTAAATAGCAAAATGCCTGCAATCCATTGATTGATGGTTGCATTGGGCTGGAGATCTGGGTTATTAATCATACCCTTGACATATTTCGCATCCATCTCCACCGTGAAATTCGCAACTCCGAAAATGAAAATACGGACAGCTCGCAGGGCTCAGAACAATCCATAGAGCTCAAGCTTCGCCTGAGAGTAACGACACTCTATTTCCATGAGGCTTATAGAGCCAAATCGACTCAGATACCTTTTTCTGTCACTCCCTTCCTGTGATAAGATGAATCTGACCACAATCACGGATGTATCCATGGCCAAAATAACCTCGGATCCGGATTCGTAATCCAGACGACGGAGTGCAGGGGAGTGACAGATTGCATCCTTGAGATGCTGCATCGCGAGTTCCTGAGGCTCCCCCCATTCAAAGGGAACCCCCTTCCTAGTCAGATCAACCAACGGATGAGCAATGGAAGCAAAACCTTTGATGAAAATGTGAAGTACACCGCACACACCTAGGAATCCACGCACTTGAGTGAGAGTCTGGCACTCAGGCCAGTCACGGATTTTCTGTACTTCGTTCTTGTGGGGGACACGGCTGTCAAAGGTACACTTGTGACCGACTATTGTTGCATCGGGGGCCGCAAGGACAAATTTCTTGGTGGAGACCATGATATTGACATTCTGAAGGCGTTGTAGGATGCGATGGACGACCTGTAAATGTTCCCAGATGAACCTATGGATACCTGAGTTATCTGGAATGGTCTCGTAAGAACCATCCAGATTCTGATATTGAGTAGTGACAGATTTGACTGGAAGGTCATCCAGGAACAGGTAAGTGCAACGAGGAATCTCATCCTGAAGGATGAAGGACATGTCTGCCTGATAAATTTGTACTGCGTTTGTATATCCCATAGGGACAGTGGTAATGTGGTGAGGGCCCATAGAACTATTGAAGGTTGTGAGATCCTGTGATTCTGGATGAAGCGGGTGCTGGTTGTATCCGGCAAATAAATCCATCATGCCATACACTGCATATCCAGCAAAGGACTCTGCGAAGTGTTCAACAAACAGTGGAGTGGACGAGTCATGGATGGTGACCGCATTGAGGGGTTGGAGGTCATGGATGAGGCAAAGGGACTTTCCATCCTGTTTGAGGATGCAAAACTAGTGGGATTGGTAAGTGGAATTCAAGGGTTTGTAGACTCCAGTAGCGATCCGGTCTTTAATGATCTGGATAGTGTCAGCCCACATAGATGGAGGAACAGGAATGTTTCATAGGACCCAGGGAGTATGGGGTACAGTTGGAATTTTAACAGGAGGGAAATACAATTCGTTGAGATGACCCCGCTTGGCAGGAACCTAAGCGAAAGCCATCTCGTGTTCGTGAACAATCCACTGAAGGAGTTTAATCTCCTCCAGAAAAAGCCAGTTCACAGGGTCTAAGTCTAACTTGTCAGTGTGTTCCTGTGTAAAACGGATACCAGGAACGAAATCCGGTGGGTGTGAAGGTAATGACTTTAAACTGGCAATCAGATCGTCCAGAAGAGATTGAGTAATGTGGAACTCTTTGTCTACAGGAGCGATCACCAAGCGAACTTTCTTCGCAACCAGTTTATAAGCCAGTGCATGCAATGCTGGATCATAAGAATAAACAGATGAAAGAGCGGAAATAACGTCCGGATTCAATATGGTTTGTGTAGAAGAAAGAAATGAATAGTCCGAAGAAGGAGCCAGTGGTCCAATAGAAAGAGGCAGAAGATGTGAGTAGGAAGATGCGAAAGTGAAAGAGGAAGCAGATGGAACAGATAGACTGTTGGATTCTCCCCAATCGTCAGATGGATCATCAAAATTCAAAAACCCATCTTGACAACGGATTGATGACTATTGCAGTGTTTATTCTCACGGCAGCAAGGACATCCTTCCGACCACAGACGAGTAGGTAAAGCAAATTGTTTCCCCGAATTGGGGTTGCAAAGGGTAACGGTCTGAGATCCATCCAGGAAGTCTTCTGTAGTCGCCGTCATGAGACAATGAAAGGGTCAACCAAGTAATAGGTCAAAGTTAGCATGGGAAAGGATCTGTACTTGGACCATAACTTCGCCCACGCCAAAGTTGAGCACAAGGTTTTCGAGTACACCAATAGTTGTATCGACACTAGCATTTGCGGACAACATTCTCATCGTATGGTCAGAGTGGATGGGTAATCCGAGCTCCTCCCAAATACGCTTGGGCATTGCAATGATCTCGGATCTGGAATCCAGAACGCCTTTCATAGCGTGTCCAGAACCACCTATCTTAACTTTGATGGCTCGAAGCGGTAGACTATGGTGTGCGACGATGAGTCCGTCATCATTCCAGTTGACCTGATCACCGAAGTCACACTTGGTAGTGGACAGGTCGCAACCCACGAGCTCGTTGACCTGTACAGAGTTGACAGAAGGATTAGTTACTCGTTTTACCATTGTCAGGTCCCGGAATTGCTTCCAGAACTCTGGTGACATGGCAATCAAGTCTTTCACAGGCACCAGAACACTTGTGTCCAGCACCCGGTCTAGCACTCATCAAGGAGCAGACTCGTCCTCTAGCGGAAACAAGTATTTGTACTGTGTGGAGGGTGGAGACGGTTGGTTAGCTTGGGGAGAACGGGGAAGACTATTACTAGGTTCTCCAGATCGAGTAGCGATCGATCCGGATGGTTCAGCAGATGTCGAGACAGGGACTGGGCGAGAGGGCATCGACAATGTTGGGGGCAAGGAAGATGATGAGCTGTTTTAGATGGACCTCTGCAGCTCTGGAGACAGAAGCTCCTCGGAAACGGTGGCAGATCAACTATCCAGCTTTTTGCAAGGTGGTATATGGACACTGTCAAACTGGACGCACTTGCCCTTATCTTTCGATGCCTTATCAGCTTGGAAGCTTGCCCAAGCTTGGGCAACGTAAGGTTGGAAGGCAGGGTTAGCGGCAAGGGGGATATCATCACTTTCCATCTCTACTTCCATGAAGGAAAAAGCGGATGGATTGATGTCCAGGATAGCCGGAGTGTCCGGGTATGCAGCAGCTAAGATGCCAGCCGTGATGTGTGGTGGTGCATCCCTAGAGAAGCCAGAAGAAGACGACAGTTGGGCAGATTGCCTCATAGTCATCATCTGATCAACTCCGTCCTTGAGACACCTTCCTCCAGGTACTCGTGGAATCTCTAAACCATCCGGGATATAGAGTCTACCATCGGTTCCTTGCTTTACCTTTCCAGAATTCAAATACTCCAAGCAAATGGAACATATGCATGCATAGTGACCTGTCCCTGCACAGAACATGCAAAGGGGAGGACGAGTGAGTTCATTGGATTCTGTTTTGATAGTGGGAGCTGGATTATACAACAGGATAGAAGTGGGTGCTTGAATGGGAGTGCAAGGTGGTTGGTATGATGTCGGTTGTCGCGATGGGTCGAACATGGGTGGAAGAGAGGAACGGAAGGCAGATCCGGTAAGAAGAAATTGGGCTACCGTAGTGACTTTGCTCATCGGATAAGGATCATCTGGATGCAGCGTTTGTTTAACGATTAATAGTCATTCCTGGATTTTTTGTTGTAAGAGTGGTGGGAATCCATTGAGATAGAGCATATCTCCCTCCATCTCCACCAGCTTTTTGTTAGCTATGAGCACAGCAGTTATCTTCACGAATACCCTGGTATACTCTCCTAGTTCCTCCTGATTACGCATTTGTTTTCTGTGGTAATCCTGGATGAGGTACTGGACGTCAGCTCAACAAAAGCAGTTTGTACCTTTGCATCCGGGGTACATCTCTTTAACCACTTTAATGAAAGCGTCCCAGTTCGCCAGAGTAGTGGATGCTTCCAGGAGTGTTTGCCAAACATTGGCTTCATCTAACGTGGCATAACAAAGTGCAGCTTTGATTTTCTTTGCCTCATCAAGCGCAGCTGTGTTGCCTAGAAAATCAATATCTTCGAGGTAATGAGGGAGCTCGGATGGAGTTTTTCCATTGAATTTCGGGGCGTTAGGGGTACCTCATAAAGGCATCCAGTAAGGTTGAGCCATTGGTAGTGGGTTTCGTAAGGGTTGAACGGGTAGATGGATCGGACGAGCGGGAAGACGGATAGGAATAATGGATGGACGGATAGGAATAACTGGGTTCGAAGAGGATTCGAGGGTGGGTATGGAAGAGGACGAAGTATTTGTAGATGAGGTTAAAGGCGAAAGCGGGTTGGTAGGAAGAATAGGCAGATTTTCGCTAAAGTCAAAGAGATTTGATAGTGATGCAGAGGAGGCAGAATCAGATGGTACAGGAGATAGTGGCGATGAGTCTGAAGATGAAAGAGTAGTTAGGGGTGAGAGTGGATGAGAGTCAGTTGAGCGACGTTCAGAACTAGAGGCTACCTGGTTGGGTGTGGAATGTACAGTGACTTCCAAAATTGAGTCAATGTTTTGAGATTTTGGACTATTGATTATATACCTCAGGAACAGGGCCAAATAGAGCCAAAGTGTAAGTGGGTGGCTGAAGGTACCTGCCCTTAGCTATGTG
>JBBPQE010000473.1:0-18748 GCA_038092335.1 Boletus vinaceobasis
CCACCCGATATGCCCTCACCGTCATATTCACCTCAACGTCCCCAGCATCATCAGCATTACCACCCACGCCACCCGGGATCAACAACTATACGGCCAAGATCGTGTCTGCCTCACTGAAATGAAGATGTTCACTTTTGCTTTGCCCTTTGTGTGGTAATTCAGCAACCCTATTGTAGCTCACATTATTCAATGGCTATTTGTACTTGTAGCTTTACTTGTATCCAACTTACCACTCACTACATAGCTTATAATTTACTCACTCGGCTGCTTGCCATCAGTGGCAAGACCTTGGATTTGATCACATGAAGTTTGGACTGATTTTCGCGCGATCCGACGAGATCTGGCAGGGCCCCGCTAAGCCTTGCAAGGTTTCCGTGTGTACAATATGCATCGTTTATTACATCTTGATTTATACCCTCGTATTACATTTTCTACCAACAGTACTTACTCGGCCTCGCATGTAAGCTAGTGCTTCGGTCTAGACTTGTTTGATCGACAAGCCATGGTTTTGGTACCTGGGCCGCCGGCTTGCAAGCTATGTGGGAAAAAGCGGTTCGGCACTCCAATGGCCAGGCTGACTGGTATCGGCTAATGACTCAGAGCCGGCCGCTGTTACGCTTGGCCCGGGTAGGGACGAGCGTAGACTCTAGGGTCAAGGGTTCTGGTAGCGAGACGGCTACCTGGTGGTTCAAGGATTCTAAGAAGGAGAGGTCGTCTCCTTGATCGTGGGTTCGGGTAGCTAGACGGCTACCGGTGGTTCAAGGGGTTCAAAGACGAAGCTGGCACTCAAAGTAGCCAGGAGACTTGTAGAGATCCAGGGACAATGTACTTGGTATATTCCAGAGTAGATCTAGGTTAAGGAGTACATCGTCTGAGGATTGGTTTATATAGAAGCCTAATCGAATGCGATAGAAGGTTGAAGAATGTTATGACAAATCAAAGAAGATGATAGAAGGTGGAAGAACATTATGACAAATCAAAGAAGATGACAGAAGGTGGAAGAAGGTTATCGAGCGGAAAGAATCGTAAGACTATACGGGGCTTCAACAGCATAGTCGTTAGTCCGAAGGATAATGGTTTGCATAGAAGGAATTGAAGAAATATCAAGGCGAGTCGAAGAAAGAAAAGAGATATGGAAAATCGTAACAGATCTCTTGTAAATATCAATTCTTTCCAAAATAGCCAAACATTGGGACACTTATTTGAGCCACTGTATGTATCTTCTATCACACACTAACTTAATATATCAGATTCCACTGTCCCTTATCTGGTCCATAACAATACACAAGTCTCAGGATTATATGATACAGAAGCTTGTTGTGGATTTTAGTGCAATATTTGCCCCTGGTTCATTACATTATAACCAGCCAGTAGAGCAACACAATAAGGTTAAATAGAAAGGGAAGTATGAAATCTAGACCTGATTTGCATATTAAATAATATTCCAGTATTCCAGATGGCAAGAGAAGAAATGGAAATGGAAATAAAAATGGAAATGGAAATGGATGATTGGATATGTACAGATTATCCTAGATCAGATATGGATGGACATCAAACACAATGGATGATTAATGATACCTGAGAAATAAGCATTGGAGTATTGGAATATCAGGAAAGGACAATCTATAAATGTAAAGAGCTAACAGCTCCTACATCTAAGGGGGTCCTTGATACTGACTGTCCCCAGTCAGTCATGTGATGTGGCTGTGAGCTGACCTTGAAAATCCTAAGTCCACAACTGCACCTCACTTCCTTCATTCTCTATTTATTATCTATATTATGTCCTCACTTTCAAATATCCTCATATTCACTTGTGCACCCATCAACAATAATCTGAAGATGCTTGCAGTAATAGGCCTCTGGTTAGCCAACCATCTAATCTCCAACATTGACATGACAGTCCCAAATGACAAGGAGGAGTTGGCCAATGAACAACAGATATGAATGAGAGAGTGGGAATACAGATTGTTGTGTGGCAATTGGCAAGGCAAAGTGGACTAAAAAGGCAAGCTAATGAGTGAATAGCCCCATCTTCACAGCTGCCTCCAGAAGGCATCTGTCAATGTTCATTCTCTGCTCTGCAATATTGGGATCTAGATAGCAGCACAGCAACCAGTAATATTTATTTCCATCTTCACTGCATTGTGGGGCAGTGTTATAATCTGCAGCAGAGAACTAGCTGTATAGAGTTTGCCTTTATACTGTAATCCACTGTATATAGCTAACTCTGACATGTCAGAGGTAGGTTGCTCTGAATCTGTTGTCTGTATTTCTTTGTACTCACCATTTTCAGTATTAGGATTCAAACTGCTGGCAAGCAAACTCCAGAAAGCATTTTTTCAACAAAGCTAGGAGATGGTTACCCTATAGAATTTAGAACATTCTCAGAATGGCATTCAGTAGACTCCAAGTTTGTCAGAATTGCAGCTGGGGGCAGTACTTATCTGCTGGTTCTTATTACAGATTTGGAATTAGTATTTAGTTATATTCATATTCTCATGAGATCCAATCTCATTCTCATGTTCATTACCATATGTTCTTCTTTTAATCTCTGCTTATGCTTCCATTTCATTCCCATGGTAATCACCATGTATGCTTTTCTTCCATTCTGCCACACCTCATGTGAGCAGCATGTATTTAATCTCTGTCTTTGTATGTACATATGTAGTAGTGTACAGCATGGTCTGTGCACATTAAAACCCCAAGGAGCCCACTGGACATCCTCCAGTTTGGTTCTCTTGGATTCTTCCCTTGAGACAAAGTCCCTTCATAAGATCCCTTCCTCCCTGAGTTCAGTGACCAGCCTAGGACCTAATCCCTTATGGTCTTTAAGGTTGCTTCATCCCTTGTGCATGGGTTGACTCTCAAGATTGAAGTTCTTTATTCATCTGCTTACAGTGAGTAAGGAATTGTTGCCATCTCTCCCCATGTCACTGGCCACTTTTTTCAATGGGTCATGAAGCTGTAGAGGCTGGGGCTGGTGTCATGTTTCTGAACAAGGAATACATGGCAGGAGTGAAGAAAGGTAGCTGAAAACACACTCATAAACTCCTGTAATCAAAGAGCAGAGAACTGATACTTACCACAGTGATTGCGAAGATGTAAGTGATGTGGCTGTGATACCAGAGAGCTGGAAAATACAACAGAGCAACAATTATTTCGTCAGTGTAAGAGCAAAGGTGGTTGCCTATAGAACAAACAAGTTAGTCCAATGTGTCAGGGCCACACCAGCCATTGCTGGTGAAGGCCTGCTGACATGTGATCGATCAGATAAATGAATGAGATTGCTAGGTAACATTCAGTCTGAGTAATGTAATCCCAGGCAAGTGAAAAATAGCTGTGAGTGATCAGTAGTGGGATCTAGTGTAGTAGAAACAAGACTCCAGTGAGTTTTCAGTTGTCTTCACTCCAGTTTCTGTTTCCAAACTCTTTCTGGGGCATTCCATTGCCCTTCCAGTATCTGGAAGTACTGGAATGATGGACTTTTATATCAGCTTCTACTTAGCCTTTGCTCATTCATAGCTCATGAGGAGACTAGTCTGCATATTCTGTCATTTATAGGTCATCATCAGTACTTAAATAGGCTACATTGTAGCCCAACAACTTTCAATAACACTCAGACAGCAATTCACTCTGACAACTTCATGGTGGGTCTGTGTCACCTTAGGGTTCCAAAGTCTTTGATCAGAGTATCTGTACAATTACAAAGTGGAACTACATAAGTTTCTCCACTGGATACATTTCTGGACCATTTTGACCTCCAGGAAGATCTGGTGGTCATTTGGGACCAAGGACTGCACACGCTGAAGGTGATATACTAATATGTTAGGATCTAGCCTACAATCCACGCTCGAGATGATGGTCTGCAGAAGCTCAATGGCTTCTGTGATCTCAGATCAACCCTCTACCAGGCTGATGAGCCTCTTCAGGTGCCAGACCACCAATTGTTCTGCACCTGGCTTTGGATGCTTCCTTAAGGGGGCAGGGGCATGAATGCCCATCACTTGCAGAATGCTGTGTGAGTGGGTCAGGGTGGTGTCACTTTGGGGGGTGCTGCAGAGGGCTGGTCCTGTTGTAATGAACACATCAGATGTTGTAGTAAGTCCCAATCAGCTGCCATATACCCTTTTCTTTGGCCTTTTTCAGCCAGTCCACTAGCCATGCAGACACGACTTCAGCTCCCTATGGAGCTGCCAGCCATGTCAGTGAGAACTCCTTGCTCTCCTGGATGAAAGCAGTGATCCCCTGGATCTGATTTCTGATTTTCTGTAGAAATGGTTAGTTGGCACCAATGGTATTTGGGATGGTACCGAACTCACCTCCACATGCTCCTTGGCCACAGTACCCAGCCTATTCCCTTCATTGACCTGGAATTCATTGAGGTTGTTGAGGAGGGAATGGAGAACAGCTGTCATGTATGTCATTGTGGTGGGATGGGTGAGCAAAGTGGTGGACTCTGAGGATGAAAATGTCAGTGGGTTCTTTTATTTTGCAATGGTGGTTGATGACAAACTCTGCCCCCACATCAGCAATTGTGCTTATATATATAAGCGTCATGATTGCTTTATACAGAAGACCTTCACATCTCATCACATATTCACCTTTATCATTTGAAATACATTATGCAGCTCTAAATGTTTGACATCCCAACATGTCAAGTGAACCAAGTCCAATCCAATTGCCATGAATGCATACACCAACATTGACTCCCATGTTCTCCTCATCACAGCACATGCTAAATCAGCCCTTGATGTTTTCCTGTATAGATTACAGGTGAGCCATACAGTGTGGAGTTGATGACATCTAAGGCCATCCCAGGCAAATGCGACCTCCTGAGTCATTCCAATTGCAGTGCACCTGAGTACCCAATTGCACCACCACTATTCTTCTGAGCCCAAAGTCCTGGGGTATCTTTTCACTCATTGGGTTAACACCTTTCACCTGAAGGATGACCTCATCCACTTACAGAATATATATACCAGCACACTTTTGTAATCTCCTTTATGGTCCATTACCCCAATATGACAGGTGACATAATAGGAGTATACATATTGTCACCTATAGTATATATGTATGTATACCTTGGCCTAAATACACACACCCAAGTCATTTCCACCCATATAGGCAGCAGCTAAGGTGCATTTATTTTGACTTGTCATTTCACCTCTAGCTAACTTTATGTAGCTCTGGGAAATTTCTGTCCCTCTCATAGATTCTGTCACCTGCCTATCTATGTGAAACATTCTTAGTGACCATATTCACTGATAATCAAGCCCCAAGCAGTTCCTGCACTTGCAATCCCAGAAGCACTATTCTGGGAACACATACTGGAACTGTCGGTTCCATGCATATTCCAATATTTTTCCCACACTCTTCCACACTTGGAAGCCCCAGAATGAGTTTGTGAAACTTAGACTGATCCTTTCTTAGCTAAGACTTACTGTATAGCACTCATTAGAAATTTATTTGGAATCTGTTTATATAATGTTACAAAACAATGTATGGGTATACCTCAGCCCATTGCTACCCCTAGCTAATATGCTGGCCCAGTGGGCACTTCTGATGGTTCTGTTGTTCCAGGATCTTAGAAGAGGTGGAAAGCTCAAGTTGTCTTGTCCTTGCATACTTTGTCCCAATGTCTGGCTATAATGAAGTGACAATTTTCTTTATCTTATCTTATCAAGCCACATGATTATCTTATCTCACAACATAGATGTGGACTTGTAACTTTTCATTCCTTTCCTCTCATGCTCACAAACGCTCTTTCTCTATTTAGTTACATTTATGTTCTCACAAGATCTCATCTCATGCCCACATTCATTACTGTATGTCTTCCTTTTTATATCCACTTTATGCTTCCATTCTTTCCCACGGTAATCACCATACTATGCTTCTCTTCCATTCTGCCATACCATCATCAGCAAACCATTCCAAATCTAGAGACACCTAGCCAGACCTGGCTAGACCAAATTGTGATCGCAAGGTTTGCCAGACCTACATACCCTCGCCACAAAATACACTTCTTAGCCCAATGAGCCAATATCTGGCCAGTGAGGCACTGTCCTGGCCACCTTGTTGGATCTGTGTGAAGCTAGCCAGACCTGGCCAGCCCTTGCAATATCTTGTGAGATTGCTATGAGAGCGCAGCTTACTAGGTCCCACTAGGTCTTGCTAGGTCTCACTCCTCTTACTAGATCACCCCAATACTAGTATGGATACCACCAATTGCTTTCATTACTACCAATACAGTACACAGTTGTGAGTTTGAAGCATAATGACAATTGCAATGAAAGCGTCCAAGTCCGTATGTGGAGTAATGCAAGAGCATCTAAAAAGCATGTAATGTGGCAGTGTGTGAAAGGCAGTAACAAACATTAAGTATGCAGAGTGATGTGAGAGTGTCTGAAAAGTGAGCAATGTGAGAGCCTTGTCTGAAGGGTGGTGACAAACATAAAGGTGATGACAAACAGACCAAAGTTTGTTTAGAAACCGTTCTTGCAAGCGTGAGTTTTCCTGATAGTTGGTGCTTTCTTTTTTGGTTTTGCAGGCCCTGTGGTTGCATTGCTGGCTATGGTTTTATTAGGCTTGGTTGCCACAGCCACGTCCCCACCAATTGATGGAACTTCTTCCATAGTGGTCATAGTTGACTCTACTGGTTTAGAATGCTTCACTGCAACTTGAACCGCTTTGAGTGTTGTTATGATTCAATGGTACCCCCTATCTTTTTCTTCTTCTATGTCTTTCTTTCCCTGCAGAACCTGGCAACGTACTTCGCCGATTAACCGTTTATTCTTCTCCAAGATTTCTGAACATTCTCTAATGTTCTACCTACCATTCCATAACATTCTTCAGGTTCCCACCATTAACGTTCTTCAGACTTCCACAACATTCTTTGGTCCCAAGAAACTTCGCTTACCAATGTTCTGAAGTATTCTTTCACATTCTAAACTTCCAGAACATTCCACTTAGTCATCACAAAGACTCCCATATATAAACCTTCGAGTTCTCTACGAGGATTTCCCTAACTTAGACCTACTTAGGATTCCCTCCTATCTAGCAATCTATCCTCATCCTCAAACTCTCGGATCTCTATAAGTCTTCATTGTACTTTTGAGTCAACGCTCCCTTGTTTCACCTCAAACCCAAGGAACTCTCTAGAAGGGAGAACCTTTGAACCTACGAGCTAATACAACTACGCTCTGAACTCGTCCAGGAATCCCCTTGGACCAACGCCTTCTTAAAGCAAGAGGAATTACCCTTGCTAAGGTTACCCCTCGTCGCTGCTGAGTATCCTCAGTAGCTCCTCGTCTTAGTCCCTCTTGCTTACCTAAGTCTACGGCTGGTCCTACCTGGGTCAACCGTAACAAGTGTATTCGACACTCTGGCAGCAGGTGGGGCTGAGAAGTCAGATCTCTGGAGTGTGCCATCCGACAATGAAGGAGAATCATACAAACAATATATTAATCAACCAATCCAGTTTGATGGTCCCAGCATAGCTAAACACGTTGAGCGACGGTCCTCAGGTCTTCCAGCTCAAAATCACCATCTCCCTAGGCATTATCGGGACGATCTCCCCTCACTACCATCTGTTATACCAGCTCCAACAGCCCCCACAGAGTCCACCACTGACATGGACGAAGGCAGTGTTGTTGGAGATCCAGAGACCCCCACTTCCCAGTCTTTCCAGACAGAAATCGACAGGTACAACCTATTCCATGAATATCAGGGTGGATTTCCACCATATGATCCTGCAAAGGCAACAACCCTTTGCCAGCTCTGTGATGGTCCAGCATTCCAGGCTCACTTCTCCTCTAATCCTATATCTGTGGAAATGAACCACTTGGTAACTCATCACATGGTTTTACAATAGCTCTCCGCAGAGATCTCTTCATGATCTTGATAACCTTGTTCAAAACATACTCCTAGCAAAAGACTTCAACTGTGACCATCTCGATGGGTGCAGTGCACAAGAGGAAACTCAACGGCTTGACAGAGCTCCTTCCGACCCATTGTCATCCCTCTTCACATCTAATGGGTGGCACACAACATCTGTCCCTATCCGACTCCCTTGTGAAAGAATTAAGCAGTCTGAAGAGAATGCGCTGACTTTCCAGGTCGAAGGACTCCATTATCAGCTGATCCTGGAGATTGTGAGGTCTGCTTTTGGGGAACATGCAGCAGAAATGTTCAACATCATACCATATAAACTATATTGGCAACCAGACAAGTCTCGTGCACCTGAACACATTTTCACTGAGCTCTATACAGCAGACGCCATGCTTTCGGAACACAAAGAGGCTAAAAGGTCCCCACGAGTTCTTGGCTGTTATGCCAAGACTGTTATTGCTGTGATTATGTTATGGTCTGATTCAACCCACTTCGCATCCTTTGGGAATGCAGCACTTTGGCCAATATATCTATTTCTTGGAAATTAATCCAAGTATACCTGTGCAAAGCCCACTTCATTTGCTGCACACCACATTGCCTATATACTGAATATATGTGTTGTGTGGGATTATGCAATGCGTAACTGACAGGCTTACATACTGTAGCTATCCAATAATATACAAGATTTTTACATGAAGAACTTTGGGATGAGCACGAGTGCAGCTGTGTTGACACACTGCAAGTGTGAACTTATGCAAGCCATCTGGTCAATCCTACTTGACTCAGACTTTGTTGAAGCTTACGCAAATGGAATCATCATCAGGTTTGCAGATGGTATCTTTCGCTGCGTCTTTTTTTGGCTGTTCACATATGCTGCCGACTACCCTGAAAAGTAAGGGTTCCTTTCGTTTACTTTGGCTTTACTCATCTAGATCTTAGGGTACTTCTGGGATGTATGAAATTTATAGGACAATGTCCATGCCCTCATTGTCTGGTCCACAAGGAGAAAATCTACAAGCTCGGTACAAGGGCTGATCTAGTGATACAATGGAAAACAATGCATGTAGACAACCAAGTATGTTGTGGGCTAATTGAGTCTGTACACAAGTCGATCTTCGAATTTGGATGGAGTGTAGTCAGCAAGGCAGTCGAGGATGCAATTGGGGACAAGTCTCTTGTTCCTACACATGTAAGTACTGGTCACTTTAAAGAAGTAAAGGACTCATCCAGTACTTCATATAGAACATGTTCTCTGAAAAACTTAGAAAGCTCAGTTTCAATTTCTACTCAATGCTTCTACCCGACTTCTTGCATGAATTCAAACTTGGCATTTGGAAGGCCACAATCACACACCTTATGTGCATCCGCTTCGAGATGCATGATGAAAGAATACAGGAACTCAATGCATAGTGTGTACTCATATGCAGTCACACTTTGGACTGATTCTATATATTATATTAGATTCCAAACGGTACCGACGTTTGGCCAAGGCACAATTCGCAAGTTCAGCACAAATGTGTTGGACTTGTTAAAACTTGCAGCACACAACTTTGAAGACATTCTACAGGTATGTTCAATAATGGTATTTTAAACATGGTACTTATATCGTATTAGTGTGCAATACCTGTCTTTGATGGCCTGCTCCCCAAACCCTTCAATGCAATCATCCTCAATCTATTGTTTGAACTCTGTACCTGGCACGTATTTGGCAAGCTTCGCATGCACACAGAGACCACGCTTTTTCATTTTGAGAACAGCACAACTTGACTTGGGCAGGAGTTTCAGCAGTCTTCTCGTGAATGTTGTGTGAATTTCAAGACTTATGACCTCCCACGTGAGACTGCAGCACGCACTTGATGAAAAGCTAGGCAGGCTGCAAAAGAAACAGTGAAGCCAACCACAAAGCCATCTGAGTCACAATGACCTTGCATTTTTAACATGTCAACATACAAATTATATGCCCTCGGAGACTATGTCAAGACTATATGGTTATATGGTACTATGGACAACTACTCCACTCAGGTGGTAAGTACTAAGTGGTGTTCATTTGTGAGTCATGCAGTGCTGAAATGATCTCAGGGAGAGTTGGAACATCGGCATGTGAAATGGTTCTACTTCAGAACGAACAAGAATGCCTTTACAACTGCAATTGCAAGACATCAGCAACATGAATGGATACTCCATAGGATGGGGCAGGAAAGTCATGCCACTGTGGGAGAGGATGCTATTGGTATGACAATAACAGATTATCAATTCTCAGCTGATATGCATTGCATAGATGACGATTTGCCGGCGATTTGCCCTTCAGAAGTACATTATCAAATAGGGCAGGGCAAGAAACACTACTGGGACCTGAGTGCTTGGTTGTTGAGCAACAGAAATGATGTTGCATTAAAGGTACGTCTACGGTCTTTGCTTGTGGTCATCAAGTAGAAAACTAATAGAGCTCGCTACAGGACTTCTTGTCAAAGTTAAAGAATCATGTCTTGGGTTGTTTACTGGGTGATACACAAGCGAACAAGAGTTCACACAAGCGCAGTGCAATGCGCTGAGCTTCATCCATAACCACATCTATCAGCATCAAGTTTTGTGGATCAATTATACCATGTATGACTTACAATGAGCACAAGACTCAGTCAACCCAAACACGTATGCTGAAATTATGCTCCTTTCTGATGAAGATGTCAACAACCCTCATCCTTACTGGTATGCACGAATCATCAGGGTCTTTCATGTGGAGATATAGTATTTGAGTGCAGAGATGCAGGATGATGGTCCTAGGTGGATCGATTTCCTATGGGTCCAATGGTTTGCATGCAGCAGGAAAGTTAAATGTGGATGGGCTGCATGGTGCCTACCTTGTATTGGGTTCTACCCACAAGGAGATCCCGATGCCTTTGGGTTAATCAACCCAGACAACATCATTCATGTAGTCCACTTGATTCCAGGCTTCCATTATGGTTGTACCAGCGACTTGCTACTGCTGTCAATTACACGCCATCAGTCAGAGGAGAATAATGACTGGGATTGGTATTTTATCAACATGTGAGTAATTCATGTATTTCTATAGCTACATCTAACGCAAGTTCTCTCGGTTTCGTCAATTGGAACATGTTCATGCACTATCAAGGTGCTGGAGTGCGACACAAGTCAACACACGAAGCTACCCACTGTCTTCTTGATGACCGGGACAAGCTGGACTGCCAACCTTTCACTCTGGAATGCGACCACGAATCAGACAGCGCCTTATCCATGCAGGATGCCAAGGAGAGTAATGAAACCGCTACATCCATGGACAACTCAAGCAATCTAGAAGAGGAAGATGACAATGACAACATGGAAATGGATAGTATCGAGGTCAAAGGGAATCTTCACAGCTCACAGATGATGAATTCAGCAATGAAATGGACGAGTATGGGTACAGTGAATTAGACCAGGTGTTGGACGAAGCAGAGGAAGGTGCCAAAGCTCCCGATGATGAAGATGGACTGATTCCTGGTGATGGACCCAACTATGCAGAATTGTAGTATTTTGTCTACTTGTTGAATGGCACTACTACTCATATTTGGACAATACAAGGTCTGAAAGGGAAAGGATAATCTAGTAAGAGCTGGCGAGACCTTGGATTCGATCACATGAAGTTCAGACTAAGTTTCACACAATCCGATGAGATCTGGCAAGGCCTCACTAGATTTCTGGACTGTTCCAGTACTTGCTAGCTATCACTAGATTTGGAATAGTTTGCTAATAATATGTGTGCATCATGTTATTAATTACCATTTCCCTATGTACTTATGTAGCCATATACTCTCATGCACAGCTTGGTCTGTGCACATATGCCAATAGTATAAAAGCCCTGTGGATAATGACTGGCATCTCCAGTCTAGTTCATTTCCCATAAAGATCTGATACATAACTCAGTCCCTTCCTTCCCCCTACTTTCTTCTTCTGCTAGTAGTGTTCAGTCAGTGACGCTTGATTGTCAAACCTACTTGTCTACTTCATCAATTCCCAACTAGGCTTAGTCAGCCTTATGATAGCAACCTAAAGACTTTATTGATTAAGCACTCCTTTATGGTTGTTTCACTGGCCATGTCAGAGCATTGCCTTGACTTTGATATATTTAATACACATGCTACAAGTTTGGTATGCTTTGTTGTACACTTTTTGGTAGACTTTCATAGACATAATGTGTTACGAATTGTTACACTCATCATCTCATTTCTTTCTTTCTACTTAATGTTCACTACTGATCATTACTACTGATCACTACATTCTCTTATCAGATGATTACAATCCCTTATCTTATCATGTCACATGACTCATCATGTGACTGTGGTAACCATTCCTTCATATCACTATCTCTTATCCTACCCTCTTCACAGTCTAGACCTTATGGTCCAACTTCTGCTCTAGACCAACACATGGTAACCTCATTCTTTTAATTACCGTTGGTCCAGATCCCTTATCGCATTCCATGACATCATTTCCTTCTCATGTTACTCATCTGTTTCTCACATAATGTCATACCCTACAACAATACCCTATACTCATGTATTTGTATCTATTTGTACCTACTAGTATAAATACTAGACCCCTCACTAGACGAACTCCTCAGTTTGTTTATTGGTGATTTCACTTCACATATGTCCAAGCTAAGAAGTGCTACTGGTTACAAACCCACAGTGATCTTTGGATCTATGAAGAACTCAAAGGACCTTACAACAGTCATATCTATGCATGTCCTATACTCAAGTCTATCCTGCTACGTATCACACTCAATTCTGGTTATCTTTACTATCTGGTTGCTCTCCATTCAGCATCGTTGTATCTGCTAAAGCGATCCATCTTCACTTCATAATGCAGTCACAGTGTAGGAAAAGTGTAGGAAAAGTGTACAAAAAAGTGTACACATAGTCTACCAAAGTCTACATTTTTTTACTTAAAAGTGTACCAAAAGTCTAAGAAAAGTGTAGGAAAAGTGTAGTAGAAGTGTAGACAAAGTGTAGGACAAGTCTACAAAAAGTCTACAAAAAGTCTACCAAATTCTACCAAAAAGTGTAGTCAAAGTGTAGAAAAGTGTAGTCAAAGTGTAGTCAAAGTATAGACAAAGTGGACTATTGTAAAGTGTACTCAGAGTCTACCAAAGTTTACCACAGAGTACCCAAAGGCATACAAAAGTGTATCAAAAAGTGCAATGCTTGACAGGGGAAGATACACTTTTCTTATACTTTTGTGTAGACTTTTTGTATGCTTTTTTGTACAGCTTGTAGACTCTGAGTACCCATCAAATTATTACACTTTGTCTATGCTTTGAGCCCACTGGGCATGCTGAACCTGCTGAGCCTGCTGGACAGTATGCTTTTGTACACTTTCTGGTACAGTATCTATGCTATTTCTACACTTTGACTACACTTTTTGTACACTTTTTTGTACACTTTTACTACACTGTTCTTATACTTTGTCTACACTTTTTTGTAGACTTTGGTAGACTTTTTGTACACTTGTCCTACACGTTGTCTACACTTCTACTACACTTTTCCTACACTTTTCTTACACTTTTTGTAACTTTTAATACACTTTTCTTACACTTTTCTTACACTTTTGCTGCACTTTCACTGCACTTCTACTACACTTTGCTTACACTGTTTTGTAGACTTTGGTAGACTTTTTGTGCATTGTTACTGTACAACTGGAATAATGCATCAGAAAGCACATTTTTAACTCCTGGCAGGTGAAGTGAAGATGGATTGCTTTAGCAGATACAACATGCTGAATGGAAAGCAACCAGATAGTAATAATTACCAAGGTAGAGTGTGATTTATAGTGGAGTATTCTTGAGAATGAGACACATGTAGATATGATTGTAGAGAGGTCCTTTGAGTTATTTGTAGATCCAAAAGATCGCCGTGGGTTTGTAACCACTAGCACTTCTTAGTGTGGACGTTGTGAAGTGAAATCACCAATAAATGAACTGGGGAGAGTTCGTCTACTGGGGTCTAGTATTTATACTGTACATATGTGCTAGGCACACGGACCATGATACAAATAGGTACAACTATGCTACATAAGGAAACTGGTTGTAGGGTATGATATCATGTGGGAATGGGATGAGTAAGGAAGAATGGAATGACATCATGGGAATGCGATAAGGAATCTAGAATAACGGTAATTAAAGGAATGAGGTTACCATGTGTTGTCTAGATGCGGATGTTGGACTGTAAGGTCTAGATATATGATAGGGGTAAGTAATGAGTGTGATATAAAGGAACTTTTACCACAGTCACGTGATGAGTCATGTGACATGATAAGATAAGACAAGGAATCGTAATTGTCTGATAAGAGAGCGTAGTGATCAGTAGTAATGATCAGTAGTGAACGTTAAATAGAAAGAAAGAAATGAGACATGAGTGTAACAATTCATAACAGCAGGTACAGGATGGTAAAATCAAATTTGCTAATCTTTTCCAGCCAATGTGCCTGTCTTTTGGACAGGTTCTTCTGGTTATAAAGGTGAATTAGGCCTTTATGGTCAATTAGCCAAGTAAAGTGTCTGCATTGCAGGATATCAATATCCTGATAGTGCAGCATCCCCTTAACTCCAGCCAACATTTCCTGTTCTTGGACTGGGTAGTTAATCTGCACTGGATTTATCTTAGCACTGAAGAAGGCAGTGGTCTTTGCCGTCTTCTAATTGTCACCCTGGGCTACAACCACAGTGATTCTGGAGATAAATGTCCATCCATCATCTAATGTAGTTGCTAAATGGGTGGTTCATTAGTGCTTGATAGGTAGCAGGTGGGTTAAAGTCTCTGATCCGGATTACAATGCTTAGCATGTTCCAGTCTGGGGTGGTAACAGCACTTTGGTTGACGTGCTCCGGAATGATCTGGATTTGCTCGCAGGCATCTTGACCATGGATAATCAATTAGTACTTGCCTTTACTGACTCATCATAGAATTCCATCAATATCTGGCAGCAAGGCTACCAATTTGTGAGTATTTTTATTTCACTTTTGCAAATCAATAACAGTTCTCAATTTATTGAAGCTTCTGCATCAAAAGAATAGAAACAGTACTCCCTATACTGGTGATCTCCATCTTCTGGTCCAAAGATAGGCAAGTTATTTCTCCATCCATTGGGGCCACAATGCTTCTGGACAATGAGCAGGTCACCACAAATAGACCTTCATCAGGTCAATGAGAGGGATTTGGTAAATGATAGCTTGGAGTGGAGGCAAATTCATTTCACTCACTTTGGTGCAGAGCAGTTTGGCTAACTTACAAAGCTGACTCCTCACTTCTTCTATTCAAGAATCCATGAGCTTGGCTGCTCTCAACTCTAGGATTTGAACTTGAAACCCTTTTATCAGCAGGGGATCCTTACTTCTGACTATAATCTAAGGGTCATTCAACCCAACCAGGATCTTATGCAGAAAAAGGAATGGAGTCCTGAGAATCAGATAATAATTGTGTAAGTTAGCTATATCAAAGTAGTGTTCCTCACTAATCTCCTAATATTCCAAGATTGCCTTGGTTCCATAGTTCACCTTCCAGCCTTCAATGGCCAATTGGACAGTCAAGGGCTTCACTAACTCAACCTTTTGGATGTTCAGCTGTTTGGCCAAGTTTATGGACATGAAATTCACTCACAATCTGGTATCAATCAAGGCTCAGGTGGGCCATCCATTGATAATAACTACAATGCAATGATTGTGTGTCTGAATGTAAGTTCTCATTACTCAAGCTTGATTAAATTCTGAGAGTTTTGCCAAACCGTTCAGGGAGAAGCAATTATGTGCCAAAGTAATAAAATATTGCTTTGAAGAGGAAGTCCACCATGAAAAAGTGTCAAGAACTTGAGATTTGCTGACAAATCTGACTGAACCTTGCACCACATGAATGCTGACATGGAACTGGAGACTACTTGAGTCCTGAATAGTTCAATACCATTAGAGCTTGCCTTGGTGAAGTCCTGGTACTGGATTGGGGAACTTGAGGGGAATGTACCCAGCAGAATCACATCATCTAGGGCTTCAACTACGACACTTTGACCTTGGGGGCTAAGCCCCCATATGATACCATGATCCCATTCAATTCACAATCTTTCAATAATAACTGACTAGAGTTCTCTCCAAGTTCTATGGGATTTGTGCTCAGCAATTCCAAAGAACCTAGCCAAAACGTCTTTGTGAAGTGGAGATCTGTTCACCAATTGATTAACTCCCTGAACATTTTGATGAAATCCTCAGAAGTTGATCAAGCTCGAGTAATGAGAACTTACATTCACATATGCAATCATTGCTTTCAGTCTCCTCAGGAATGTCAATGGTCCAAAACAAAGGATGACTTTTGTTTCACTGACTGGGGAGAGAAGGATCCATTAACTTGGTCTGAGAAGTTAGATTCTTAGCTTTCAACCCCTTGCAAGTTGTGGTCGGCCGACACCGCTGGAAATTTGGGAACTTGAGCTTTCCTTCAGCACTCTGGTCCCTGTTGTTGTCCATCACTTTGTACTTTGTGTTCCAATCTTTGATTGAGGAAATAATGGACTGTTCACCCCATTTCTGCTTCATGGTGGATTTCCTTTTGAAATGATCTTTTCTTACAAGCTCACCCAGCCTTTAGAAAGGGGGAGTGCTGAATATGTGCTAATGGAATAATTGGTGAAATATAATTTGGCCAGAAGGCTTTGTATACAGTACCTTCAACTCCCATTACTACATATGGGTTATCTTATATAAGCATTTGGGAGGTTCAGATTGCTTGGATAAGTCCAGATATCCAGCAAAGTCAATTTCCAGATTAGTCCAGATTCATCGTCAGTTAATAATCTGCACAGTGCATGGCAACCACACTCGATTGATTGAATAATGGATGGATGACAATGCTGGTGCATCCATACCACCACTCATTTCCCACTTTTCCACACATTCAGTATTGGCATTCACTATAAATTTGTATTTGTGCATGACGTGACTTTCTTCTTGGAATATCTTCATCACCTTGAATTTCAGGTAAGTAGGAGCAGTTTGATCAGCTCATCACATTGTGAGATTCACAGCATTAAACAAAGTAATGTGTAATTGATCAAGAATTCTCAGAAAATGTCTACAAACATCACTATCTGTGGCAATGAGTCGAACAATAGAGCGATATCTGGTGAGGATTGACCAACGTCAATGTTTGCACACACTGATGCATTAGGAAACCTACATTTTAGCTAAGTTGTCTAACTTACCTAATCTGCTAATTTTAGGACATTTAGATGATATTAGCTACTTAGATGGTCTAAAAGTAGTTACTAACTGGTTGAATTACCCTAATTGTTGATTGTCTTGATTCAAACCATCTAAGTAACTAATATCATCTAAATGCCCTAAAATTAGACAGATTAGTTGAGTTAGACAACTTAGCTAAAACATAGGTTTCCTGATCTTGTTTCAATACCATTAGTGGCCAGTTTGAAAACCAACACAGTTGCATAGCAACTGATCTTGCAGTGGACAGCCGAAACTATTCCCACTTATCCAATGCTAGTGTAACGAAGTGACAATTTCTTTCATTTTCTTATCTTCATCTTATCTTATCTAATCTTATCAAAAACATGCAATTATCTTATTGCACAACATATAAATGAACTTGGCATATTTTCTCTTCTTTCTCTCGTGCTCACAGACGCTCTTTCTCTATTTAGTTACATTAACATTCTAACAAGATCCAATTTCGTTCTCATGTTCATTACTGTATGTTCTCCTTTTCATTTCCGCTCATGCTTCCATTCCATTCCCACAGTTATTACCATCTATGATTCTCTTCCATTCTGCCACACCTTATGGTGGCATCATGCATTTAATCTCCGTTATTGTATATACATATGTAGTAGTGTACAGCATGGTCTGTGCACATTATGTCACACTATATAAACCCCAAGGAGCCCACTGGATGTTCTCCAGTTTGGTTCTCTTGGATTCTTCCCTTGAGACAAAGTCCCCTTCACAAGTCCCTTCACTCCTGAGTTCAGTGATTAGCCCAGGACCCCAAAGCTCACAGTCTATTAGGTTGTTTCAGCTAAAGTCCAAGTTGATCGCACAATTCAGCAAGCAGTTCGTTTACAAGGAGTGGAGACACCTCTTCATGTCACTTTGCAATGGCTATGAGGATGATGAACATCCTGGTACAGCCATCACTATCATGGAAGACACCCAGTGTATTCATAGTATCAAGTCTAATAATTCTCCAAGAGCTTTGACATTCACCTGTACATCCACTGACATGCACTGAACCAAACAGTGTAAGGTGTCCACTGACAAGCAGATATTGCAAAGTGAGCCAGATGACAGTGCCTTGCCCAGGTGCCATAAGGGACCATAGGTAAGTGTCAGATTACCTTATATGTACAGTATATTGCAGTTGCTGACCATAGTACAGGCCCAATGATTCCTGACTATAATGACTAAAAAAGTATGTTAATAGCATAACTCTTCTCATTATCCCTGATCAGATTGCACAGGCCACAGAGAGGGTTCTTTGACACTTGAAACTGGAAGCCTGGGTTGATAGTGTCCCTTCCATCAAATCCTCCCCTCCTACTGTTGGAATTATTTGGTACACATTTGGTAGCTTATGTAAGCACCAAAACATCGGACCTTAGTACTGTAGTTACTTTCTTTAGTGACTACTACATTTCTACAGGTTATGAGCCCCTACCTGAGCTAGGTAGCTCATTCACTCACTCGAATTCCCGAATGGCCAAGACCGGAATTCCCGCACTCCAAGCGGATGGACAAAATTGGACGAACTACCGCGAGAAGCTTTTTCAAGCAGTGGCAGCGCAAAATTTGGTCGGACTACTGGATGGC
>JBBPQE010000474.1:0-18719 GCA_038092335.1 Boletus vinaceobasis
CGAGTTCCAGGATATGCCTCAGTCCGAATGTATAGCACACATACTTGAGATAGAGTACAGCAAAGATATCATGCTTGTGCTCGCTCGTTAGGAGTCGGGGACTGGCGCGGATAGCGCCGCTACGATATGCACAAGCACCCTCATGAGATTCAGACGGGTGAGAAGGGTGTCCGGACTGCGCTGTCATTAATCTGGTCCCGCTGTTCTGAAGGTCTCCCCTCGATGAACAGTGCGACTGAAGTAGTATTACAAAAAAACAAAAACAAAAAAAGAACCGAATGCAATGCCGGACATACGTCTCATCGCAACGCTCACCGCTTCCCATTCGCCTTGCCCTTTGCACCCTTTGCACCCTTTGCAGCACTTCCTTTCTTCTTTGGTCTATCGTCATCCGAATCGTCCGACTCCCCCTGCACCTTAGAAGCTTCTGCCCGTTTCGAGTCCGCTGTAATGCAAAAGACACACCCGTCAATACCCACATCACCACGTCAAACATGACAACGTACATTTGGCCGCCTTGCGCTCAAGCTCGTCCCAATCATCCCCATCGTCGCTCGCATCGTCATACGATCCACTCCCCGAGTCGTCGCTTGCATCCGAGCCATCATAGGCGCTCTCCTCACCACTGCTCTCCTCAGAGACGAGATCGTCTGGGTCTGCCTCGAACTCGGACTCGGTGTCTGATTCCTCTTCGGCGTCGCTCTATCGGCAAGGGACATGCGTTCAGCATCCCCGACTGTTTTGGACGACAAAATGTAAACCGTACCTCCGCACCCCCACCACCGAGGAAACTCCATCCGCCCTGCTGGAAGAAATCATATGCACTCTCGTTGATTGTCTTCATGATCGGTCCCCAATTCAAGTTGACAGGACCCTCGCTCAATGGAATGTCGACAGAGCTAGATACATGACCCCACGTAAAGATCAGTATACACACGAGGATGGCCACAAGAGAACAACGCACTCGAGCCAATTCTTGACGTCATCCAACTGAGCGCTCGGTATCGAGTTGATATGGAGCGGCGTTTTCGTAAAGTCTTTGAAAATGAGGACGAGATCAAACTGTTTGAGTGAAAATTGGACACGTTCCAACGATGCAATTTCGATCTCGTTGAGGGTGACAACAAGGAAAGGGGGGTCGATGAGGTGGACGAGACATTCGGTGGTGGGTTGTAACCGAACGTTGGTTCGGAAAGGGACACCCTCAAAGGACAACTCTCGGAAAGGAACGTCAACCTCGACAGTTTCTCCCGTCTGTTTATAATCCAGTCAGTGTCCGGTAGACAACAATTTCAAGTCAGTTCAGCATACCGAAGTTGAAGCAGCCTCTGCGATTCGCTCCGCAAAGAGCTTAAATTCCCTATTAAGCATCTGCCTCCGTTTCCGTTCCTGTTGTTCCATCTCGATCTCGTCCTCATCACCGTAACGGTGCTTCCGCTTTCTATTACCCGTCTCATCAAACTGAACGTCGGAGGCCTCGCGGAAGAATTGGATATCCTGGGTCACGCTCGATGAGGATGAGAGGTGGACAGGGTAGTGACTCCCACTCACGTGTGCCTTCTTTTTTCCAATCATGATAGGTGCCTTGAGATGAATGTGAACGATCACGAGCAGCTCCTTGTCACACGGCTGGAAGAATAAATGCTTGATGTTGCTAAACAACACGTCTACTCAAATATGGTCAGCCGATCCATCTACATTCCGTCCGCCGTCAACCTACCGATCTTCTGGGAGCCCATAGGCGATTGGTATCGCAGACCGTTTTGGTGAATTTCGACCTCGCCCGGTAATCGTTTCCCGTCGAGAGCAGGCCGCACGAACACTTCGGGGAGCTTATGAGGTCTCCTACCTTTCAGCTCTAGCAGGACGTCTTGCTCAATGACGTCCGCCATCTCCTTCTTTTGTTGTTCCCGCTTGTTGACCTCTTTCTTTAGATCTGTGATCTGTTTCGAGATTTGGTCAAAGCGGTGGCCGTCCGAGGAACGATAGGTGACCGAGCGGACGAAAGTCGCGTCAGGATCCTCGAAGGGCTAGGCATTGAATGAGCTGTTAGCACGTCACAACGCATGGAAGGAGCGCACGGTTTCGTCCTTCTTTCCGGCAAGTTGACCAGGCGTCTGGAAATTGATGCGAAGATACGTATAGTCGCCCTCATCGTTTTTACTGACATTTTTGATAGTGTTGATATGGAAGGGCACCGCGAACCCGTGCATAGGGAGAATAATCGTTTGAGCTTTGCGGTCGACGAATATCTTTGAGTTGTCTTAACATGGCCACCACAATGTACGTCATACGTCCGGTCACTCACCCGTAAGGTCTCTGCTTCCTTTGGCAACGCGCCTTCACCCTTATAGCTCTGGAACCGCTTCCATCCTTTCCCTTCCTTCTCACCAGACCCACCTCCTTCCTCCGAGTACTTGGAGAGACCAGCAACTTGCATGTTTGCATGTAACTCCGCTTGATGCTCCTTGATTTTGGCAGCCGTCGTCTGCAACACTTCATCTTGAACAGCACTGCGCATCTTGTTGCGCAATACTTTTCCGCCAACAGTCTTGTTCTTCGCAGGCGAACCGTTGACGATAGGTTTCGTTGGAGGTACCTTGGCAGCTTTCGACGGCTTTTTGTCTTCCTCCTCAGCTGTGTTCAGGAAGAAGAGCGTTTCTTTTGATGATTTGACGCCATCAGTGAGAAACGTTGCCTTGTCGGGACCAACTCGGACAGTATCCACGAGGTGCAATGCATACCTGCCCCAAATGCGTCATAGTGTGAGCGTCGGAAATGATGAAGAGGACCCACTTCTTTCCGGACTCGTCCATGAGATCGGAGAATCCCAGCACCAAATTGAACACCATACTCGCCTTGAGCTGGCGCCCGTTCTTAGGTGAGAGAAGATAGGCCGAATCCCTGAACTCGATACCAATCTACGACTCGGTCAACTTCCCCTGACCCTGTGAAACTTAACAAAGTAGACATACTCCTGAACCCAGGTTCTTGATAAAGTGTTTCTCCAAGTTTGGCTTCTTCTCCCGGATGTATTCCACGGCAAACTGATACATATCGCGCAGCGTCTTTCCGTCCTTCATTTCTCGCACGACCTCGGATTGTAAGGTGACCAAGAGATTATAAATCTCTTCTTGTTCCTGTGGCAGAGTCAAGCACTATTATTAATGAGGCGAAGGCCCGCGCTGACCTTTGAGGGGTCCACGATGATACTACGCCCAAGGTTTGCGCAGTAACCTTTGTAGCGCAACCCAACGGCGATGAGGAACACGCCCTTGTGAGCTATGTGGTCTGTCGATGATTCAGCGGTCGAGCGAAGGTCGTAGCCGGTGCTCGTAGACCGAGATTGGATAATGGGAGTGTAGCAGAACTCTGTTGCCCCCCAATCGACCTTCATGGGATATCATGAGCACCACATGGACACGCACAACGAGAACGAGAACGCACATCGCTCAGCCCACGACCCTTGCTCCACACCTTCATATCGGGGCCCTTCGTACCCTCCCCATCCCCTGTTCCTATCCGCGACTCGATTTGGCCAGCGAACTGTTCGTGCGTGATCTTGGCTTCTTTGTCTAGTATTGTCTCCAGCTTTAGCACGATGTGGTGAATAAGTAGTGTTGACGTCAGATTCGCAGCAGTGCGGATAATTTTCTGCCAGAGCAACATGAGAATCCAAGCATCATCTCGTATTAGTTAGTAATCTCACCAGTTCGTCTTCGTCCTTGACCGCCATCACGGTTGACAGTGCTGGCGCCATATCAACCTGTTCGGGTTTATTCGCGAGCTTATCTATACCTTGGTTCCATTCATTGATCAAATTTCCATGGTACGTTTCTTTGACGAGCGTGGCAACGCGAGTACACGTCGAATAGGCCGCAATGAACTTGGGGAGGGCGTCCGTTGGTGGTTCTTTCGCCTTGGCTTGAATCAAGATCTCGATCGGTACCGGTGGATTCCCATCTTTTATTTGTTGCAGGACTTTGGCTAGGACGTTGCAAACGCGTGTTACGACGACGACGCGGCACATCTAGGGAAAGCGCGTACCTTTACTTGCCGAGCACAGAATGAGAAGTTTCTCCTTTTCAAAAAGCAAGAAAGTCGAGGGGAATTCGTACCCCAGTAACCACGTCTGTGTGAGAGCGTATCGAGTCAGCGAAAGCGCTGGCGAACCCAAGTCCGACTCACTTGGAACGCCGTGCCTTTTCGAACAGGCTCGTCCTCGGCCGCGGGATCCCCAGAAAGTAACAAGAGCGCTGCCGCGTTCGCGATTGAACCCAAGTCGTCATTGAGACTCGCACTCTGGAAAGCGAGCGCGATGAAGGTTAGAGTATGTACAGCGCACAAAGGAGACAACATACGCACATTCCAGCCGTCGTAGATGCTCTTTAGACGAGCGTTGATGAGGGTCTTGTTAAGTTGTACTGCCATGTTGCCCTTGGATGGTGTGTTTTGGCGATGGGAGGGCGGGCAGGAGGAGCGTAGTGCGCCGGTGGCCTGAAATTTACAGCGCGTTCATTAGAGGGCGTGCATTAGTCAGCACTACTCTCTCCGTTCAATACAACCATGTCTGAACGAAAGGGTATGTGTTCTGGACGTTTTGCAGGCAGCATTTACTGACAATATTGTAGTATTAAACAAGTACTTCCCCCCGGACTTCGATCCTTCGCTCATCCCGCGAAGAAAAGGGCCCAAGAACTCGCAGCAGGTCGTCCGTCTCATGGCGCCCTTCTCGATGTGAGTGTCACCTATCACTCGCCTACCTCATAACACTAACCAGATATATAGGCGATGTAACAGCTGTGGAGAGTATATCTACAAAGGTAAAAAGTTCAACGCACGCAAAGAGACCGTCGAGGGGGAAGATTATTATGGCATCAAGATCTTTCGATTCTACATCAAGTGGTGAGTACTATCTTGGTCATCATTATTGGCTTCCCCTTTACCACATCTACAGCACCCTGTGTTCCGCAGAAATTACGTTCAAGACAGACCCAAAGAATACCGACTATTCAGCGGAACACGGCGCATCGCGTAACTTTGAGCCATGGAGGGACGAAAAAGGAGGTCAGGAGGAGGATCGTCTCGCACGACTAGAAGAAGAGGAGAACAATCCCATGAAAGCGCTCGAGAATCGAACAGTCGATGCTAAACGCGAGATGGACATTCTCGATGCCCTACAAGATATCCGTGCCAGAAATGCCAGAAATGAGCGGGTGGGACAGGGTGTTGATTTGGTTGCGCGCATACGGGCGGAGGATTTAGAGACGGAGGAAGATCAACGGCGGAGAGAAGAGGAGGAGGACGATGAGAAGCTTGTGCGGGAGATTTTCTCAAAAGTCTCCATGCCAGCTCTACCAGGCGGTCAGTCGTCGAGCTCGGGCGAGTCACCATCCCAAGCATCGACGTCACAACCCGTCACCGTCAAGCGGAAGGCAGGTGACATAGAGCCGGACCTCCACACTCTACTCCCAGAATCCACGCGGGAACTGATCAACTCAAAGGTCACTGTCACTGCCCCGCTGGCCAAGAAACCCAAGCCCGATTTAAAATCCAAGCTGGGTATCAAAGTCGCAAAGAAAGGCAAAGTTGTTGTATAGGTTCTCGGCTCAGGTTCGCGATTTATATTTATCGTCACTGTAATACTCATGTGTTTCAAAGTATACGTCTACTACTTAGTTTCGTAGGTCAACCACGACCGCTGACTCGTGTCTTTCCATGGCCGCATTGATCGACACACGAGGTAATTCCGTACTTCCTACCTTGTCGATGCGTGCTCCCGCGGCCTCGTGGATATGACCAAAGACATGCAATCGACAATTTCTCAGATGGTTCAACCTGGACAAGAGCGTCTGGCAACCAGCATATTTCCTTCTGCTTGTCTTGTCGAGTATTTTATGCGGTGGCGTATGGGTGATAAGAATCTCGGTATCGTCGGGTATCCTACTGTATATTGCTGGAGGGGGTAAGGGTCAGACAAGACGGGGACATATAAACAAGCAGACCTTGGGCCTCTGTTACGGAGTCGTATTGAAAAGCGCCTTGAACATAGAACGGGGCTGCCTTGGGTAAGAATCCATTAACACAAAGGATTGCGCCTAGTTCCCAGAACGGACACTCACCGGTGACCCATACACCTTCCATACTCTTCCTGTTGGAGCCGTGAAGTGCAAGGGCTCGTGCTCGAGATAATGCAGTCCGAAAGACGATTGGCTGCGTACATACGCTCGAGTTTGTTCGATCACCTATCATCACACCGTCAGAACCTCTTTTGACACACTGCTGGACAGCGAGACAGACATTGGGATCCAACCCCCAACTATGATGTTCACCCCACTTTTGATCTAGACAAAGCTGTCAATGATACCATTCAACACCAGCACCTCCACCGTCAAGTCATCGGGACTACACGTACATCATGATTCCCAGCGACAATGCTGTGACACGAGTCCATGAACAACGTTACCCACACGAACGAGCAACCTCGGTAAACTGCGGCACTCACACTTTCACTGGGTGATCGAGCGACTTGAGCCATTCGATCGTCGTCGCCAGTTGCGACGAATGTCCCCAACTGCTCAGATCGCCACCGTGCAACAAAACGTCCCCGGATGGGACACGATACTTGCGCGAATGTGTGTCCGAGATGCAGACGAAACGGGTCCAGCCAGGGCCGGGGTGGGGAGGGAGTTGCATTCCGTCGGCATCTACGTGGATGGCATAACTTGCTCGACTTTGGGGATTGCAGTCGGTAGTCATCTCATGCAATTGCTTGGTCTGAGCGCAGTGTGGTGCTGTACTTATGATACACAGCAAGTCAAGGCTGTGACAGCCTCGAGGCGTCTGGGAACGAGGAATTGGGAGGTTCGTTCGAGCATCGAATGTGAGCACCGCGACTTGCTGAGCCGCCACACTCATACTAGTAGTATACGTCCGTACTACCACCTAGATTAAGATCTCTCAGGATAAACACCACTTCCTCTACGCGCATCTCCAACACGCTCAACATCTCCCGTTTCCTCTCCCACTCTGCCAACACCTCGCGTTCCATGCGCGTCAACAGGCTTGCGTCTTGAGCGACGTCCGTCCGCTCCCGTTTCGTCAAGACGGCCTTGACGTTAGGCTCTTCCTGCTCCGCTTGTCGACGCGCGCCAATGTTGGACAGTGTCTTGTAAAGACTTGCAAGCAGCGCCGAGTACGCTTTTGCCAAGTCAATGTGCCTGCAGAATAGAATCATCAAACCGCTGAGGAGGTGGGTTATCATCATTCCAGGGGTGACCCACCAAAGATAAAACGTTCGTGTTGGATTGCGGTCTGCGCTCCTCGGAACTTCCTGCGTCGATATCAGAAAATCTGAAGAAAGCGCAGACAACAGCGGTCGGGCATCCTTGTTGGCCATCATCGCCACCTTGGCCATCTACGACCAGGCAAGACGTCAAAATGTTCTCGTTCTCGGCCGAATGAAATCACTCACATGTTTCTCGTCCATCTTCCCAACATCTAACAACAGCCTGACGATCCGTACACCATCATCCCCGTGTCGCTCCCTCGTCACCGCCTCTAATACACGTCTCCTCAATCGTTTACAAATGGTGTCAAACTCGACGTTGATTTTGTTGTCGCCGAGACTAATGTAGGACGCCGCTTTGCCAGCTGGCGTCGGGTTGTCTGCACACGCCAAGAGGCCAAGGTAGTCTCTTATCAGGGATGAGTTTGAGGGCTTTTTGGACGTAGTCGCAAGTCCTTCTGCCAGGTTCTCATCGTCCGGAATGTGCGTGCCGATGGCAGCAGTAGAAGTAGGATCTTGGGACAAAAAAGACATTAGACGTCGATGTTCAAAGTATTTGATTGCAAGTAGACTGTTATACCTGAACGTATCTCGGAAACGGATTTTTGTTTCGATTCAGTTGCTTTGAGGGTGGCCCTCATAACTAGCGCAGCGCTGTGGTTAAACCGTTCTTCAACAGCGGTCTCAATGAGCTATGTCTAATTTATCAACTTAAGACCGGGGTATTCGCGTTGTGGGATCGTACCTTGTTGCGGATATGGATGTTGAACTTGTCAAAGTTCACCCGAAAGCAGACTCCGTCCTACGAGTGCTGAGCGCTTACTCTGGGAAGGTAACGGAACATTTACATCTACCACCTCTTCGATCACTTTATTTTTCTGCAAAGATGGCCAAGAGATTCAATCTCGACAAACGACCCTATGGATACGAACAGTCCTACCTTGGACGAGCGTCCGCTCAGCTGTTCCTTCGGCTTTCGTTTCTAAACTGACTTATCAATTCTTTTCAGAGTGACAGGATCAACTCAGAAGGCACATACCAATCCAACCTTTTCTGCCTCCTCCTCCTCTCTTCTAAGCCGCGCCTCAGCAATCACTTTGGCCTCCCGAAGCTCCTTGGCAGTCGGAAAGCCAGATATCTTGGCCTTTTCTTCAGCCTCGTATTTTATCCGTTTGTCCCGTGGTGAATTGTGTGAGAGAATGGTGGATGGTTTGAGATATGATTCCGACACAAGCTTGTACAATGATTGTGAATACATGCTGGAACCTACGCAAACACGCAATAAGCGCCGGAATCACGCTGGATAAGCCGAGGCACGGTGCACGATAGATAGGGAACGCACTTTTGGGGTCGTACCGGGACAGTCGTGATATGATATCTGGTGGTCGAAGTTTTCCATGATCTAATACAATTTGTATGATCTCCGCACCCTGATAACAGCAGGAAAAAAAAAACACCACTCAGCCTTATGATAATGGATGGCACATGAAACACAGAGGTAACGTACCGCTCGACCAAAGAGATTGTCTGCTAACCACACACACCGCCCAAACCTCAGCCGCAGGAGACATTCGAGCGTATTGAACTCGAGCATTTCACCTTCGTCGTCCGTATGGGAATGCCAGAGAATGTTGTGCTGTATGAGTACGATGATGGATGCGCGCACGGCCCGGGGTTTCATCTCCGTGAAACGGATGAGTTGAGGGAGGGATAGCCGACCTCGGGTCAACAGTGCGGACGCGACTTTCTGGCAAAGAAATGAGGAACAGAGTGCAGGTTTGGTACGTGAATGCTTACTGCTGTGAAGGCGCCGAAGTGTGTGTCTACGATCTGGGCGCACAGACGACAGGTGTCTGCGTCGGCCATTCGTGTACCGGAGTAAGGGAACGTCTTGGATCAGGCTGGACTCCGAACAGTCAAGCAAGCAGAGAACTTGTCAGCGACGCGCTCACGGTAGTGTTAGAGTGACATGAAAGTTGTTAGATCGTAGTCTAGCAATGATTACGCTTTTCTTTGTCCGATGCTGCCACTTGACTTTTCCGAACCCGCCCGGGTCGCCGTCTCGACCGACACTTAGATTTCTTCACGGCTGGACGAGTGCAAAAGCAGCTACATGTACTCGAAGGTGCTTTTACTTTTACCAACGCCCCTATACCACCTTGTCGTGCCCAAATCTCATCTCATCCCAATCCGATGTCGTTCGATTTCACGCTAAAAAGGTCAGTCATGGATACAATGCAAAGCGAACAGAAGGTGAGATGCAAGTGGTGGAATGTGGCAGACAAGAAATGGAAAAACCAGTGATGGAGAAAAGTACTTGACCTTACTCGTGGATGCCTGGTGGATGCGATATCAACAGGGGTGTGGATGGGGGGAGAATACGTGAATGGAGATAATAAGTTAGCACTGCACAGGCGTGAAGACGCGGATACACTGTGCGGTGGCAAGCATGGCGAGGCAGTAGACAAAGCCGCTAACTGAAGTAGTGCGTCGAATCATTGGACGCGCGGCCGTTTTGAGCCTGCAGACCCATTTAACACATGATACTAGCAGAAACGTACACGACGTACCTGGTGAATGTCGAAAATCTTCCACATATGCGTCTCCACTAGGATCTAGCTCATCATGGCTTCTTTTCGATGACACTTTGCTCGAAAGGGTGACTGAACTTTCATTCGAACCAGCATCTGGATCTATCCAGTCTTCCTCGTCCTCCCCTTCGGCGTCTTCGTCATCCCATTCATCCCAGGTCTCATCGTGCTGAAGAGTGGCTTCAATACTACCTTCCTGTCCGCCCTGTTCAGGGTTAAATGTTCGGTCAAATTCAGCATCTATATCAAACTTGTGAGTGGAAGTAGGAGTAAGAATCAACAAAATCATACCAGCGTCACGTTCCAATATCGAGACAAAGTTGGAATCAGACTGGTCGACTTCTGAGAATATTCTTGCTTTGGCAGTACTTGTCTCCTGATTACTTGATGGTTGCTCTGATAGCGTCTCATCAGACGAACATACTGAGCTACTCGGGAAGTATACTTACTGTGGACAACTTTATTTGTGAACTCACTGGCCATGAGTTCTTCACTACTCGGGGCAGACTGATCTTGCTTAGCTAAGAGTTCGAGGGGACCTCAGTAATATTGGAGAGGCAACGCAATGTATATACATACGTGACACCAATTCATTGGTGGCGTTGTCATCAGCGAGTACACTCGATTCGGGTTCAAGGACTGCGCGGGCAGGGATCGGGGTGGCCGCAGAGTTGTCCTCTTCATCCTCTTCCGTACCGAGTAAAACTGCCTGAGTTTTGTCCACTGTTGTCAATGTATCTTGCTCTCCTTCTGCCTCATGATGTGGAGGTTTGCCATATTGGACAGGGGAGGCCATTCCGGCTCGCTCTGGAAGATCCTCACCATATCGTTCATCATACTCCTCCGGCTGAACATAATCCAAATATTCAGTTTGTTCGTCTCCGAATTCCGAGTCCTGCCTAGTAATTGTTGCTGCGGCATCAGCACCTTCTGCTGCCACACCGTGAATCTGGTCAGCATCTAGACGGTCGGATTTGGCAGATTCGTCTTCGCCGCCGGCATTGGTACCCTCATAATCATCTTGATCTTCGAGAGTATGTGTTGCATCCTCGGTAACTTCGTGATATTCGCCCGCAGGCTCTTGAACAACAGACGTGTCCTCCGGTGCATAATTGTCATGTGGAGTTTCTTCGGTCGATTCGGGAGGAAGTACGGGTTCTTTAACGAGTTCTTCGGCTTCTGTGGTAGGCGGTACCTTCAACTCTTCGGAAACAACTGCGGCGGGTGGGGAGGGGTGATTGGCTCCTTCCTCTTGTTGAGGCTGGGGTTGTTCTTCACCTGTATCATACTGTTCGTGATGTTCTGTTCAAATAAGTGTAAGCTATTAGGCAATGATGACGGAAGGCAACACAAGCCTTCTTCATGCTCTTCTTGTCCTGTTTCAGCGACCACGTTCAGTCGCTGGATCTGCTCCTGAAGCGCGTAATATCGAAAGATAAACCGCGGAACAATAGCACGAAGGAGAAGTCGAAGAGGTCCCACAAAATCAGATCCATCGTGCAAGACGTTGAGATCGTGTAAACTAATTTCACGTGAATGCACGTTGTCCTGCATAATAATTAGCATATGGCAGTATTCTAGTCCAGGGTCTTACTTACCTCAGAAACTGCCAACTGTAGATCGTAGGCGTCGAGTACGAGTTCACCTTCAAAGCTATGGGGAACGCGAGAAAGTAAACCCTCATCCTGACGTAGCGCCTCAAAGACGCTACTCAGAGGTTCGTAGTATAGCGTAGGCTGATTCTCAAGAAGTAGCGAATAAGTTTCCTGATTGCCGTGGGATTCCTCTGTAGATTCGTCCTCCTCAGGTTGGTTGAACAACGCAATCCCTGGCTCCGAGAGATCGGCAATAGACAGGAAAACAGCGGGAGGAGGATCGATGTAAACACCATCCGAAATATGCAGGGGGTCAACGGGCTCCCCGTCCGTCACTGGAGCTTGCTCTGCAGCCTTTTCATCCTGGAGTGGAGGACCGCTATCATAAGTATTTTCAGCGCTTGCAAGAGACGCTGACTCAGCGGTTGGTAGCTCTGAGCTTGTGTGCTGAGCCACCTCTGAGTTGGTAGGGTGCTCCTCAGCGACAGATGGAACATAGGGTTCTACCTCATCATGCTCGTCCGCAGGAGCCGGCGTTTCAAACGGTTGCCCGTCGGTACGGGCAGTATCGCCCGGCTGCTCGTGGGACTCACTGACAGGAGGAATATTTTCGTCGGAAGCGTCAGTTGGATGTGCCAGATCTGATGATACCGCTTCCGAAGAAACAACTTCCCCTGAAGCTGAGGGGTGCACGTGGGGGGCGTCAGTCGGCGGGTGGTCAAGGGGTGCGGGATGCACCTCCGACTCCGGCTCGCCCTGCGCCTCGGGGAGAGTGGCGAGCTCGGAAAGGGCTGGCGACGTCGGTGCTGGGTGCTCAGAATCAATCGGGACGTCGGCGGACGGCTGTAGGGGCTGAAGAGGGACTAGAGGAGAAGGTGCGTGTGACGCGTCATAAACTTCAACGTCTAGTAGCTCGTCCCCGTGAGGGCGCTGATATTCAGCGGTTTCGTCGGCCATTTCGTATTCTGCATTATCGCCAACGTATTCTTCCATGTCGATTTCTACGCTGACATGTTCGGCGTAAGCAGAAGCAGCAAGCTGGCCATCGTGGTCCATCAGTGCTTCGGCGAAAAATTCCGCGGAGCCTGTGATGTTCATTGGAACATCAGGGTCTGAAGAGAAGTCAAGCATTTGTGCATCATACGCATCAATCGATGGAGAGGCCGACATTACAGTCGCAGCGGGGAGATGCACAGAGTTGGGAAACAAGAGAGATCGGCGTTTGCCTGTCCTTTCGTTGCTGCCTTAGGGCAAGCTTGGTCCGTGCAGATCACGTGGTATGACACCACCAGCTCATCGAGGTCGACACCGACGCCGTCAAAGTCGCTTTCGAGATGGCTGCCGAAGGCCCCCACACAGCGGACGTGGAGCTTCTTGTGCGACGATCCATGAGCAAGGGGTACCACCTATCCTCCCTGCTCATCCCGCCAGCATATACGGCGTTCGTACTCGCGCGCAAAGGCCGAGCTCAGTTCACCATAAATCGCTTCCTACGCGCGACTTGGGTTGGGGGTGCAGTCGGTAAGATTCTACCCACACCATTTCTGTTTTGTTCATGCTGGTTCAGGATGCGCGGCTGGTGGAGGGTTTGAATATGTTCGGTCCGCCAACTCCAGCGAGGTCACCGTCAGAAACAGGCACATCCGCAGCGCATATGACGTACGTTCTCCTTGACTCAACCAGTGTGTTTTGCACCCATGTTTTGTAGACCGCGTCGTTGCGGGAGGACGACAATTCCACCATCGGTGCCTTGCTCTTTGCCGTCCTTACCCCCGCTCTATTTTGGAGGAGGGCAAGTACGATAAACTGTGAGTAGGGTCGAGCTCCAGCAAACAAGACCTGCTCACACCTCTTTTCAAGTGGTGTTAGGCGGCGCTGGCATCGGTTCATCTATCGGTGTCTTGACGCATTATGGTCGGGCCTTGACTGGAGACCCACCACCACCAGTCCAAGTCCCTGAAGTCGCCACTCCCCCAACATAGCCGAGAATTGTGGTGGACACCACCCTTTGGTAGTGCCATGGCGCGGGCGGCTTCATTTCTCACCACGCACTGCATTCGGATGGTAAATTTGGCGGTCATTACATTCTTACTCTGGACTGTACACCAGCATATAACTAATTCCTTGCCACATCTTTGAATCTTCCATCGACAACTGGATGAATTACAAGCAGATCCTCCTTGTAGGTCTTCTCATGACCATTTTTGCCATTCCCCCCACTCCCCCGCCGAATCTTCTTCCCGTCATAACAATCAACCCCACTCATGTGCTCTCGTGCGGTGATATTGAAATGATCTTCATAGTGTACGCGAGAGCGTAGCTTATGCAGCGTGTCCGCGGCCGCATGCTGCCATCTTTGAGCAACCCTGAGCCAAAGGTGGTATTTGTACGCATGTCGTTTTCTATGCTCGATCTCTCGCCTGACCACATCCGCCGTCTCTGAGTGAAGGTGATCTGTTTCCTGATTCTTTTCACGTAAACGAGCCATCTTGTTAACATAGTGGGCCCCTGCCAACGCAATTATGAGATGTGCATCGCTTTGTGCGATGTATCAATACCCACCAAGTAAGTATTTCCTAACGAGACTGCTCATCAGTTGCCCATGTTCATCGTCAATGAGATATTCATGTCCAAGGAGGGCCGTGTACCCATCATGCCCGGTAGTCATGTACTCTCTCGTTACGATCTTGTATGTCCGCCCGTTCTTCTCCCTCTTGATAAATTCACCGTCCACGAGGGTGGGGGTTCCCGGACCGGAGCTGGTACCGCTGCTTTCCGACGGAGTTTTTGGCACTTCTTGTAGGAGCCAAACTCCAAGTACACGCTTCCCGGGCGGGCGGCGAGAATCCCAAGAGACGCGTAAGCCGGATACAATGGGGAACCGTCTTAAATCACTTGTCAGTAGAACCTCATGAAAACATGGGATGACCACTTGCCCTTCTTGTGCTGGGTATTTGGATAACGCTGCCTCGAGCGCATCCCACAAGGATTCCCCGTCTAGCTCAAGTACAACAGTGGGATCATCGAAAGGTAAGATCTCCAGGATATTCCCGAGCGTGATCACGCCTTCAATAGTTTCAGTGGGGGGCAACAGTCGTTAATCTGCCAGATAGACCTATACCTGCGGAGTACAGTGTATCTCCTCGCAGTGTTCCGGCACATATGAGGACCCCATCAGAGCCGCTACCACATTTCGTAGACAATGCATCGTCGTATGCGTGTCTCAAGACATCTGCGAACCAATTCCCTGCTGCTGTCTGCACGAGGAGAATATAAGTTATACTGGCTAGCTGAGCTAGTCCGCATACCTCGTCGGTGCGCAAGAAATGGGATTGTAAATCCAGCGCCACCTCGGTGATGCATACAGGCGCTTTCAACGACTCGGATACTGACGACAGCACGTCGTGAAGGATTTTCTCCAGGTTCTTCGAGGATGGCATACCAGGCTGAATCTGATGGTGTTTACCTGACATCAACGCAGTTTAGCCTGCTCAACTTCTCCGTAAGAGCTCGACATAAAGGATGAACACTCACCATGAACAGCTTTGATTACTTTCTTCCTAATGCTACCTGGAGAGGTATTCTCAAGCTCTAGCGTGAGCTCACTCAGTTCTCTAAAGTCAGTTCCGCTCTTGGCCACTAGTATGTCACCATTGTCCCCTTCAGATCCAATGCTCGGTTTTGAGACGTCATATCCCTCCCAAGTAGTCACACCTTTTGATACGAAGTAGAGGTGGTCATGGCCGCCCAAGATGATGTCTACACCGTGCTCCCCAGCTATGGGACGGGTTTTTTGAGCAGAGGGAGACGAAGCTAATAAATCTTTAGCCAGCTGGATGTCCTATGGCAATAAAGGTGAGCAAATATTTTCGTTGGGCCAGTGATGATGTTACATTTGGGACCCTACGAAATGGATCAGCAATATCTTCATGTGCATGGATGGGGTTCCTTGCCGAGCATGAGTCAATGCGATAATAAGGTCACATCGATGCTCCCCGCGCAACCGCTGTGACAGTTCGATACCAGTCTTTGTCATGTCCTTGAACTTGAAATTGGGTGGCCATGCTGACACCGTACTGATCCAGTCTCTGCGGAAGAGAGCCATAAGTTATGTCAATTATAGCGCTACGGAACACAAACTCCTCGACGAGGCCAATGGTACCGATTCTGACGCCTGATCGCTCAACCACCTTGAAGAGATGTAGATGTTCCGGAACGTTGTTGGTATTCTCATCGATGATGTTGCTCAGAAGCCAAGGCTCAAACAAAAATGAGAAGGTTGACACGCAAGTCCGAGAGAGAACTCACAAATTTCGTGTCATCGACCAACTTTGAAAGATGTGGGTATCCTACAAAGCGTGGAACTCGGCATGGTGCATCGAGTGAACTGAATTGGTACAAACCAAAATCAAAGTCGTGGTTGCCTTGATAGCGCAATGTACTTGATTAGCAGAGTAGTTACACAGGTCCCCCGATGATGTACAAACCCGTCAACGCGACATCCGGTGCAAGCTCATTCATCACTGGAACCTACGCCAAGTATCAACCCAGAAAACCATACATGGAGAGGCTCGTCTCACCATGTGGCTTCCTCGGGTCACCGTACTCTCGACCGATGGCGAAAACAAGTCGCCAGAGAACAGCGAGAGGCCATCGCGTGCCCTATCTGATCTCACACGCCATTTGCATCGAATACCGTCCAAGAGGGCAGCGAATTGAGTGACGTCGATCGTGTCGCCGTTTGGTGAAATCTTCTGAGGCGTGACGCGGTACACATCGTTCCAGTGCACAATGGACAGTCGCGACATGGTTAGGATGTAAACCACGAGTGGCCCGAGATGAAGGGGGTCACTCTACTTATCTGTCGCTGGGTATGGCAAGAGCCACGAGCTGTCTCGCAACCTCTTTTAGACGGGCTGGTCACCAGACTAGCCACGAACGACTTGGCTAGTACAAAGTACATAAACAAGATTCTACAAATCAGAGAAAATACCTCGGGCACAGCTGGACACTGTAGAAAAGAAAGTCGGTAGGGACAACTGTCCTATCCATTTCCGATTAGCATCTGTGCCCATACTAATTATCGTCTGTCATCACAGCTGTTTTCATATCGGTCTCCACATTTCGGACGACATTTTCACCCGATTTAAATTCTGCAAAACGCATCGTGAGGATCAAGATGGTCCGTTTGATCACTCACAACTTCCTGGCTTGCCATGCAAAGGGTTGCACCACCAACAACTTTCCATTACTACTGCAAGACATCCAGATCGAACGCCACGAACAAGAGTTCAATCCCGATTTCATCAAAAACATCCTTGCGAGACTCGAATGGCGTGCCCTCGTCGATGCGGCCACTTTGGCAAGTGTTCGTATCTCTCCGTCCCATGAAAATATCCTGAAATAGATGCGGCAGGTCGGAGACACGTCTCTACCGCTCGAGCAGCCCGAGATGACGGATGACGAATTCTTGCAAAAGCTACATCATGTCCTCCTCGAGGTACTCCACCCCCCTCTTGCCTCCAATTCGTCCCGTGATTGTTTACCGTGTTACACACCACACGTAGATCCACGTCGTTGAAGGCGTGATGATATGTCCGAATTGCAAGCATTCCTACCCGATCTCGAATGGCATTCCCAACATGGTGAGTCCCTATGCTGCATCCTCTATGGCCTGCACGATCATAACTGCATTTTATTCGTAGCTGCTGGCGGAACATGAAATTGGTTGACGCTCGCATCGACATCAAGGGTTTTTACAAACTTGGATACGATCAGCTACAGTCGCTAGGAACCCGGGAGCGATCCCCGACATTACAAGCAATGCAGCTACTGATCAGTCGTTGTATTTTCATCCAGCTCAAAATCGACACCATCTGTGGTCTCAGAATACTCTGCATCACCCTTTGGACTTCATATAGAAAAGTGTAGTGTAGTCACTAGATTAGTAGGATACTACATACCTATAGAAAAGTGTAGTGTAGTCACTGAAGAGAAAAGACTACACTACTAGTGTCTGAAATAGGGTATGCTTAAGTAAGCTACTACTGTCTGAAACCCATACGATATGAGTTTCCAACACTCCCCCTCAAGGAGTGTAGAGTCGAGGTCAATTAGGTAATGAGTTGGCAGAGGTCAGACGATGGCCGTTCGTGTGAAAGATTCTGATTACTTAATACATGGGTGTCTCAACCTTTATATACTACGTTTCATGTTCTGAATCTCCGATTCGTCTATGCCGGTGACTCGGCTTGTCCACTAATCTCTACACTCCCCCTCAAGCCGAAGTCACACCCATTTCTGAGGTGTGTTGTTTGTGTTTTTCCTTTGCAAGGGGTTTTGTAAATATGTCGGCCGTCTGATCACGGTTGCGGCAACCAGCTATGGTAATCTTTCCTTTTTCGATCTGCTGGCATGTGAAATGATGACATATGGTGAAATGTTTTGTCCTTGTGTGGAATTGAGGGTTGTAAGCGAGTGCTCGCGCGCCCTTGCTATCAGTGTAGATTGTGATTGGTTGAGGTTGTCTGAATCCTAATTCAGCATATAATTTTCGTAGCCATACACATTCACGTGTGGCATCGGCTAACACTGCATACTCAGCCTCCGTAGTAGAGAGCACAGTTAGCCGCTGTCGTTTTGATCCCCATGTGATAGCACCACCACTTGATAAGAACGTGTATCCCATTATGGAAGTCGTGTTCTCAGCATTGGCGAAGCTTGCATCAACATATCCGTAAAAATTGTTGTATATCAATGGTTTGGTAGTGTACAAGATTCCTTTATCTTTCATCCCTTGTAAATACCGTATGACCTGTTTTGCAGCAACCCATTGTTCTATGCCTGGATTTGCTGTAAACAATGCTAGTCTATTTATGGTATATGCTATATTGGGACATGTGGCAACTGCTAAGTACATGAGTGATCCGATTAGTGACACATACTTGTTTTGGTTTGTTGCGTCATTGTTTGTGTAATCGGATGACATCAGCTGTACTTTTGGGTCAGCTGGAGTCTTGACACTATTCACATTTTTGAGTCCATGACCTTGAATAATGGATTCAATATATTTAGTTTGGGAGATCAATAAGGTCCCTTTTTCGTTGTTTTGTGTGATTTCAATGCCAATGATCTTTTTTGGATCGCCTAAATCAGTCACATCGAACATCCCTTTTAGTTCCACTTTTAAATTAGTCATCAGCCCTTGTGTACTCGTGAAGAGCAGAAGATCGTCAACCCATATGG